>SNQJ01S0145532.1:0-24071 GCA_010110895.2 Picea sitchensis | reverse complement strand
ATCCTTAAAAGAATATATTAAATTTTATTATTGATTAACAAATAAACTGTTGAGCTTCATTTATCTGGTGTTAATATTTTAATTTCTGTTAATCACTTAGGTGGCAATCAGTTAGCTATCAAAGTAATTTTTAAATATGATTAAGTAAATGTAAAAAAGTAAACACATGTCTTTATAATAGCTAGAAAGTTAATGATTGAAATCACAGCCATTTATTTTGTATGACTACTAAGAATATTCCAGCCATATTTAATCATGTTCATAGAAAACTTATTAAGCACTAAACCCCTATTAAATCTGCCCATTATCAATAGGTATAGGCCTTTTGACTTAATAATACATACAATGGCATATAGAAATATAAATGAAACTACGTTAAAACAACTTATTGGTTAAAATAAACAAAACATAAATGCTTCTTGACACACACCAGACCGAATGCATATGAGATGTTTAAGTCAGGACTGCATCTGCCTACTTACCTAACCTCGATGGAGCAGAGAGGAGGGTTGATGCATGCAGGCCGAGGTTGGAATGTAAAAGAGCTTCGTCAAATTACTTGACATATGAGCTCGCAGGAAAAGAGTGCCCAGGACAGTTACTACACCAAGCAAGAAAATAGAGTAAATTGAGAGAGGCAGGGAGATTTAAGCTGGCTGTTGCGTTTAGCAACGGGACCCTTTTCTGCATGTCAGAACTCCAGCGTTCCCTGTGAGGGAGGCGACAAGGGACGAAGGCCTCGCTGCGAGACTTGAAGCCTTGGAATAGCTCGAGGATGCGCCCGCGCCCGACGGAAGGAAGAACGCCCCGTTCAACATCAGGTCTCCCTCTGACCTCCAATTCCAGTGCCTCCATACGCTCACATCCACGCTGAGGGGAGGTTGGAAGTTGAAACGTCAGCACTTCACTTCACATCCACGCGGCCATAAGCATCCCCGTGGTTAAAAAATGAGGGCGCCCAGAAACAATAATTGTTATTTTTTAATTATTGAAAGTGGCAATCTGGTGGTGAGCAAGTAATTTTTTAATCTTATTTAGTAAATGTGAAAAAGTAATCACATAAATGTACGTTTTTATAAATGAGCTGAAGTTAATTTATCAAAATCTCATCCATTGATTAACAAGTAAGACTAAGAATATGCCACCATCTTCAATTGCCAACCCTAAAATTGAAATTTATAATTAAAAAGTTGAAAATTCAAATAATACAATAGTATATGTTTGGCCATAAATGACAATTGTTCACATCTAAAACGATATAACCCATAGTAAAATCACTTATTTCAAACAATTTTAAAGCCAATATTCCCGGCACAATTCTAGTCGTCCATGAATTTTCGTGGTTGGTGAACGCCTAAAGGTTTCGCTTCACCCACAAAATGAAAGGCAACCATAAAATGAAAACCATAAAATAAAACTCACAGCTGTCCATGACCATAAATGGTTACACCTTTCTGTGTAAAAGCCCTAAAAACACCATGTTTTTCTTATAAAACCATAAAGCATGAAATTTTTTTATCAATAATGAAAATCGAAAGTCAATATATTCCACATTTTTATGGTGTTCTATTTTTTAAAATTTTAAATAAAAAAATATTATACAACCCTAAAAGCATAATGTATGAAGCAATAATAATATTATGATGTACTCTTGCTTGAAATCTTAAATTAATCCCAATTATAAAAAGAGATACAGAATTATACAAAAGTAAACCCAATGACCTAATGAACCTAAAAACGAACTATCTAAGATTTCACAAGGATAGAACCAATGACTAAATGAAACTAAACCTCATTCAAACCACCAGGGCTAACTGGAGCAAAACCTGGGTTCTCTTACACCTAAAGATCTCATGATACATAATTACGTGTCTGAAATATAAGCAAACTTGGATCGACCACAGCCAAAACAATATTGTTGAAGTCGAGTCCATCTGGATGGGTGGATGTACCGTTCCTCCTCCTTCATTTGAATGATATGCGTTTGTCTCTACACACGATTGTTTGATTCCCCCCAACCAAATTATCAGAATATCTATTATAGCAACCAGTCCTGTTGCAACATGGTTCATGAGAAGTAGAACCGTAGCTAATTTCACTGCTGGAGTCGTTGCCTTGAAATCCAGTTCCCCATACTGTTTGTTTGCTCATTTCCTTCTGTTTTAACGACGGTATGAGAAAAGATTTGCCTATGGAGCTGCAAGGAAATATGCCCATAAGTAAAGCTATGAGCGGTGGCGACGACTCGTTGCCTCCAAGCGCCCACAATGATTCGTTGCCTCCAAGCGCCCACAATGATTCTGCTGCTGCACATGGCCATAAAATGCAATGTGGCTTTAATCTTTCTTAATCACTTAGACGTGGCAATCCGCTAGTCACCATAGTAAATTTTAAATATGATTAAGTAAATGTAAAAAAATAAGCATGTAAACGGATGCCTTTATAATAGTGACGAAGTTAGTGATTGAAATCACAACCATTGATTTATTGGGACGACTAAGAATATTCCATCAATATTTAATCTTGTCCATACAAAACCGATTAAACACTAAAAACCTATTAAATGTGTCCATTGTCAATAAGTGTACACCTTTCGACGTAATTAATCCACCAATTCTAATAGAAAAAACGCTTATCGACATAATTATATACACAATTTATTGCAACTATGCTAATGGGATCAACTCAGTACGAACGAACTACAGCCCCTTCTCAACTCATATGGGTGACGATGTAAAGGATTCCCAACTCATATGGGTGACGATGTAAAGGATCTCCAAATCTTATATAATAGTCAGTAGTGCTAATGGTGACGATGTAAAGGATCTCCAAATCTTATATAATAGTCAGTAGTGCTAATGGGATCAACTCAGTACGAACGAACTACAGCCCCTTCTCAACTCATATGGGTGACGATGTAAAGGATCTCCAAATCTTATATAATAATCAGTAGAGGACGATGGGTTTATGGAAGTATGCCACGTTATGTATAAAATTCATGGACGACTAGAATTGCGCCGGGAATATTGGCTTTAAAATTGTTTGAAATAAGTGATTTTACTATGGGTTATATGGTTTTAGATGTGAACAGTTGTCATTCGTGGCCAAACATATACAATTGTATTATTTGAATTTTTACAAAACAATATAATGCATTCAATTTATTTTAAATCATTCTGATTTTCCATTATTCCTTTATGTATGCAAATTTATTTTCATTGTTTCGTTGTTGATGAAAAACTAGTCCCTAGAGTAGCCTGCCATCTTGCAGCGTTGTGGTAAGCAGGTGAATAATCTGTCTTACTTTTTGTTAATCAGGTGCCTTAATTATTAAGGAATGCAAAATGACATGCACAAAGATTATTTGTGTTAATCTTAGCTTTTAATTTTTTTGATATCATTGACATAATGCATATCAGGGCATCCCATTTGAAGGTTCTAACATCTCTTAGTTTATGTGGATATTTGATGTTGTTATTCTGCCCATCTAGATTTTATCCCTCTTAATGACATCAGGTTGAGTTCATTATAAGTATATTGTTAAAATAACTTTGAATCTGTTGTTAATTTAACTTTGTGTAAAGAAAAAATTTAAAATTTACTTTGGATATCATCTTTTAAATCAAAAAAATTACAAAAAAAATATCAAAAGATTTTCCTTATAAATTATTACATGGAAAAAAAATTAAAAATACTATGAACCCAGGTTAAGCACGTTTATCCTGAAATTGGGAGAAAATATACGAGTTTGACAATGTTCAAGCAATGGATGTGGTGAATGAATATTTTGTTTGTTTTGAAAAAATATCTTAGCATGTGCGTTAGTATAGGTTATAGGTTCTCCTAGACAAGAGGGAGAATCAATTTTTATAGTGCATGTACCTTGTTCTAATGATTTCATGAGTTGTTCTCTTAGAGACGTAATGGCCTTACATAAACCTTCATGAAAGTATTTGATAATTTTGTTAGAGTCAAGTATAGTTCATTCACATATTCATGACGACCTTCAATGTAAGTCCATCGTTTACAAGTATGTTTACATAAACCTTCATGAAAGTATTTGATAATTTTGTTAGAGTCAAGTATAGTTCATTCACATATTCATGACGACCTTCAATGTAAGTCCATCGTTTACAAGTATGTTCTTTTGAGTAACAACCTTTCAAGCTCCTTTATGTGTTTTGTTAATCTTATTTGGTGAATTCAACTTATTCAAGATATTTTAATAACTTTTTCAGCTTTATCCCAACCAATTTATTCAAACCGAGTGCTTGGTCTCACACACTACGTTTAGACCCTCTATTACTTTACTTTCGCCATCTAGTTGTTCATCTCTTTCTCTAACTAACATCGAAACTTGTCCTACTTATATGATTGGCCTCTTTTGTTGCCAATATTCCACCAATACTATCATACCAAAATTCAGTCACTCCCAATGTTGATGTCTACATTACATTTCATAGCACAAAATTTCAAGTTAATAAGGGTAAGGGATTTACAATTTGGATGGAATATTTTAATGTATTTTACCAAAAATATTCTAGTGATGGTTTACTGATAGGAATGGTACACAATTATGTAAATAGCTTAATTTCAAATGATGAGAAATGTAAAACCTAATAAAGTTTCTTAAGGTACCAAGTTAAAAAAACATACTTAAATATAATCTACCAACATTAGAACTTCTCATGAACCACTTGGTTTTTCATTATATTCTAAACTACTATGCAATATATACTATAATTTTTTTTTGCTTCCTTGTCGAGCTTATATAAAAATGAAATCAACAAACTGATTATTTGTTTATGTTATGCATTATAGGAACTATTTGTGATTATTTGTTTATGTTATGCATTAGAGGAATTGATTGTGACTTGGTTTCTGCCAAGGACAAACAATATATGAATATCACAAAATAGAGTTTTTTAAAGGAATGCCAACAAGCATATATATATCTTAGAAGAATTAAGTTCAAGAATGATTTTTGGAAATGGGAATATTTTTAGAGGCTAGAAAAATATATGTTGATCCATTGTTAGACTTGGGGTTTATGTTTCTAAGTTTAAATGTATAGTTTCTTACACAATCTTAATAGAACTTGTAAATCAAAATCTTGTGACTCTAGGGAACAATCAAAAGTAAGTTATTCAAACACTTGTTGTCTATTTACTTATTCTTGATTAACTTGTATCGGGCATTTGGAATGGTTTGTGACATAAGCAACTTATTCAAACCTTCTTTCAAAAATAATAAAATCGAAACCTAAAATTGGATAAATTTGTTAAATTCATAGCATGTATACCAATGTTAAAAAATGAAAGGAAGAGTGAGAGTATAAAATTGCATAAATAAAGTGTCTGCTATCTCATTGAATGCACATGAAATGAAAGAGGGAGATTAAAATATGTTGCATGAAAGAAACCATACAAAACGAGACACACAGTGTCCATAGATTTTATTATTTCCAAAATTTTAATGAATCACATGCATTCAATGTTTTACATGATCCTTTATGAAGGAGGGGATTCATTTCCAATAATTTGAAATTCCCAAAAATATCTGTAAATGGTAGGATTATAGCCTATCTATTTCACCATCATAAAATTTTGAACGCTTATTTCTCCTTCTCAGTCAACTTGAAAGGAAACCTTGAAAAACGATATGGAATTGGCCCATTAGGGGAAACTTGGTTGAAAAATGGTCCTACCAACCCTAATACAAATTCCATGTCATCATGTATTAGCCAATCAAATTTTTCTAAAATTTAAAAGAGGTGCATGTCTTAAACAATTTTTTATTATATAATATGGAGATAATCACAATTTTTTAATAATATATTGTGTATACTCTACATGTAATCTCTGCCCCTCCTACCCAAAATTCAAATTTTTCTTGGTTATGGAGCATCAAATTAATGTGCTATCCCATTATGCAATAATTATAATAAATGAAGGAAATGTTGTTTTGAATAATTATTAATGCATTTACAGGCTTCACACTAACAACATTCTTGGGTGCGTTTTAATGCATTGAGGTCAACTGGAATGGAAGTAAAATCCTTATATGCACTTGTTCAGAGGTTTAGAGATTGCAGAAAGGCAATAGAGGAGCATAATTTACCAACTAGAAACCCACACTCTGTTGCTGAGCTGAGGAAGATTCACTCTCACTACCATACAGGTCGAGGGTTACTACAGTCCTTGTAGATGCCTCTTGAGGGTTTGGTGGGTTGTTCCAACATTGAAAGGAGGTTTTGAGGTGTCATTCCAACCCTAGCAACCCTTGTGAGGAGGGTCGAACCTTGCAATTGCTTCATGGAGAAGGGTCGAACCCTAGATCTATCAGCATAGTGCAAACCAAGGAAAAAGAGGAGCTAACAGAAGGACAACGAGGGCATTCTAGAGGATTGGAGTGTATTTCTGTTACAAATTGCTGCTATAATAACAAACAAATTGTGGGTAATTGGATTATGTGACCAAATTCGGCCATAGTTACCAAATTCGACAGAATCGATGAATTAAATTTGAAAATTCACCAATTTGGTCGATTCGGCCGAATTGGTTGTCAAATTTGATGTGTTCCCTGAAATTTGTTTGTCCAATTTGGTCGATTCGGCTGAATTTTTTGTCCCCCGAAAATCCTAGCATTGTGTTTGATTAACATGTGTTCGTCTCTTCCTTTGTTGTGTTTTGTTGATGCTTTTCCTTGTTTGGATCTCACGATAGCCATTTTTCTTGAACACATCAAGGATATGTTTTATTACTTAGTCCAAGTGTTCTTCATTGGAAACATTAAAAACTCGAGTTGCAATAGTAATGATGATGCCAATCTTCTGTGTAGGATTATATTGAGAGTTATCATTGAGATATCTATTAGTATGTGTCTTCTTTCGATAAAATTGATGGGACATAGAGATATCATATTTATTAGAATCCAAGACATCCATAAAAAGGTAGTCGACCATTTTCTGTTGTTTCCATATTAAAATTGATGTATTCAGATTGGTTGTTGGGATGGTTCAAGAATTCATACTACTTATCTCTTCCATGTGGCCAAATTGTGTTGGTGTCATCAACATATCTCTTCCAAACTTTTGTTTTCAGGGGAGCAATACTGACATAAATTATTTCAAAATTATCCATGTATATGTTGACAACAATAGGGGATAAAGGTGATCACATGGCCACACCTTCGAATTGTTCATATATATCACCATAGAGACTGAAGTATGTCGATTTTATACATATTTGTACAAGGCATGTCATCTCAATATCGATAAAAAAATTTAGAAACTTCAATAGCTTCATCTAAAAGACCTTTGTGATCAAAGAAACTACATCAAAACTCACTTTGATATCATGCTCTTCCATATTCAGATATTTGATGTTATCATCAAAATATGTCGAGTCCTTAATAAATGAAGAAGTATGTCCAACTAGAGGAGTGAGATTTTTTTTCAACGTATTTTGCAACATTGTAGGTGGGTGAGCTAATGGTGTTTATGGTAGGTCTGAATGGGGCTCCTTCTTTATGAAGATTAGGGATACCATAAGTGTCAGGCATGGTGACTACACTAAGTGTTAGCTTCTTTATCTAGTAATCATCAAGAGATGAGGCATTAATTGCATTCTCGATTTCCTTTAAAAAACAATTCCCAATATCCTTTTCAATCTTTTGTATCTACCACTAGTTGTAATATGTACTATCATTTTTCTGTGGTAGTGTTGGCAACGAGTATATAATTATCATTTTTATAAAGCTACCTACATAGGGTCTATGAAATTTTATTACTCTTCATAAGCGTTTCTCTAAACGACAGTTGTAAATCATCGCATTTTACCTATCACCTATCCGTGCTTCATTTTCATGACTGAAAGCATGAAAATTTGCAATTATCGTTGTCATTCTGTCTTAAAATTTCATTTAAAGCAATATCGTTTATTACAGAATTTTGATTTCTTTCTATGAGCATGTTTCTTTCGTTGTTTGTGATGCTTTCGATTCTAAGAGTGCCTAAGAAACTTATGGTTGTTTGAACGAAAGACCCCCATCAATTGATATTTGATTTTTGTATCAATTTTGGTTTGATGTTCGATCATATTTCTTTCATGAAACCTTTGGCTATTCATTTTTTGGTAAACTCATCTATCTTTGCAATCAAACTTGGATGCAAGCACTATGTTTTCAAGTACTCTCGTCCTAGCATGTACAAAATGCCAAGGTGGCATACGACGTACAACATGCTATTACTCCTTAGCATGGTCTCGTGCCTCACGATTTTGCTCACATGCATTGTGATTAACACTTTGCCCACCATTTGGATTGTCACAACATTGTATTGATAAGGCTCGGGGCTGTGGCTCTGTGGCCTTTCTCCAAACCCCACCTATGTGTTCTGTGTTAATAACCCGTCCATTCGACATGGCTCCAGTGGTAAGGGTTGAACTGAACGGTTCCGAGACCCTTCTTTCGTATGATAACGCTAGGGAATATTTGGAAAGGAATGGTTGGCATTTGATCATCGAATATTTTTAGGGTTTTAACCTTCAGGTCGCCCAAGAGCTTGCCTTAACCTTTGATGGTTGTAGGGAAAATATCAGTGATGTTGAGTTGGAAGTTACAGAAGAGTTCTTAAGCCAAGCGATGGGATTGCCAGCAGTTGGTCAGAAATGGTTCAAGAATGCGAAAGTAGAGGAGGTCCCTTGGACTTTACTGTTTACCTCACGAAAAATAACCAGGTGTGATCAAGGTATGCCAATTTAGTTTTTGAAACCTAGGTGGCATGATTTACTTGCTGTAGTGAAGAAATTCACCACTTGTGAGGGTCGATTCAGACTTGTTTTCGTATATCATCTACGACTTCTTAAGAGTTTTATTGGTTTTCCATTGAATATTCCTTACTTCCTGCTTAGAAGTTTGTATAAAATGGGTAAACGGTTTAGGAAACATAGGTTAGATTCGATTTTATTTCATCATGGTCTGATTAAAATCATTCTCATGCACCAGTTACAATCACAAAACGATTGTTGGAATGCGTTCATTTCACGAAATGGTTTTGGCAACAATGACATGGGACGGGTAGATAAGTCGGTCATTGTGGAAACCCTTGTGAACCCTACAGCCTCTTCTCCACCGCTCCAAGCCTATGATTTTTCCCCTAATAACGAACCCTTGAGCTACCCTAATTTCATTCAACAGGACAGTCGACCGGGTTCACATCCAAAGGATAGCACTAAAACTGTTAAGAAACCTACAAGAAAGAAACTAAAAGGCAGTGTTGATGTCAATTTCAAGAACAAAAGGGTTGGTCATTTAATTTCTCGATGTGCTTGAAATAAAATGAAACCCTGTGTAGACACAATCGACATGATTGAAGTGAGTGAAGATTTAGACTCAGAAATTGAAAAATTCTTGGTTGAAGAGGACCCCGCATCATTCAGGCTATACCCTGACCAACCCTATGACTATGTTAACAATCTGCCTCCTTGTCTAAAGGACAACCCAGAATTTCCTGGCATCCAACTCTGTGATAAGCCTACCATTCACATGGAGGATTCTCCAATCCATAATGTTGTTAGTGCTAATACAAATTCCTTACAGTCATAGTGCGATGAGTGTCGATAGTGGATTGACAGGTACTATATTGATGTGCCACTGCTACAGTCACGACTCAAGTCTTTAAGAGACCAAGTTGATATGTTGACAAATGAAAACAACAGACTTGAATCCATTATCCAAGGGAAGGAGAAACGCTTGAAAACTACATCTCGTGTCATTTTCAAAAATGTAGAGGCAGCAAAAGCTATCGTAAATTCCAAAATTTCCTGATACATTTTTTATTCCATGATTTGATGTATGATATTTTTAATTTTTAGTATGAGTGTGTCACTCTTAAGTTAGGATATTCGATTTGATTGAATAAACTATTTTTCTTATTAAGATTAGTCTGTTTTGTTTATTTAATAAAATATGATTGCATTTGCTATAACTAGCTACGGAATTGCAAGATTCTGTAGCCAGTTAGGAAAATTCAAATTGTTTGATTTGATAATTGAAAACATATCTGAAATCTTCTCATTTTCATTTGTTTTTAGGATGATTAAGGAGCCCATGATTTCCAAGGAGATATGAGGCACTTTTTGAGATCTCCCAGCCATATCAACTTTGTATTTTGAGTAAACAGATTAGACTGTTGGTAGTTTTTTATATTTAGTGAAATCGGGGTGGTTGCATCCCCCATTATTTTTTGAAACCAACTTGATCTTATCAACAGGAAACCGTTATGTTTCCTGAAACCTATATAAACATATTATTTTGTAAACATTGAATGACCTGAGCCTGGGGCAAGAGTATGGGCGTTTTTATCACAAACTTGAATGGAATATGATGCACGTTACAGCTTTAGCTTTTATGTATGATGTTTTCATTCAAGTTATGTTTATTTCAATTTGATTATAGATTATGATTGCTTTTGTCGGCATAGTTTATTGTTAGTTGATATCATTCGATTTATATATGTTGTCCATATCTCGTGTTTCAGAACAAAACACACAATGATCATCTATCCAATTTAAATTAGTAGATTCATCTCTAATTTATGTTGAATGTCTGTATGCAAGTTCTTAGAGGAAGATTTATCTCGTCGTAGCAATTTGCAAATCATATGATTACTGTAACTGTATCTATTAAATCTTTTGTTGTTATAATTCAATCTCCAGCATTATCATTCCTCATTTATTAGGGGCAGTCCCAAGATCTGTAGCAAGTTTAATTCATTAGATAAAGGTGGTTGGATATTCAACAGGGAATAGACATTGGATACAGTAATAGGTCAGCCTGTTATTTGATTTCGCTAGCTTCCTGAATATAGAAGTTTTCTCTATATAAATCATTTTCTTCTATCTATTATTTTCTGTTTAATTAGGAAGTTTAATGTGTGATGTCATGAATGTATACATTTAAGAAAATAAAACCAAAAAATTAGATAGTGTTTTTACTTGCTTTATTATTACCGCTAAAAGTAATCAATCCACATTTGATTTTTACGAGTTTAGATTAAAACTCGTGTTTTGTATAGACTGTATATAGAATTATCATACATATAATATTTAATTTGTACATATATATTTACTTAGATGTACATATAGTTTTTAGTAGTTGTTATCTATTAGATCATTATTTTTCTTTTAGTTATTTTTTCACTTCCTTTAGGACTCAGATCGGCCAACGGAGCCGCTAAACCCATCGGAGTGAATTAATCCAAACGGCTTGGGTTAATTAGACAACCCCGGACCAGATTCACTCCTCCAATTGACGAGCGATCAATTTCGCCCATCAACAAATGGCGCTAGGAGGGCCTGAAAACTATTAATGGAACGAGGAGGTCGTAAGACTCCTCCCCCACCTACCCGCTCACCTATAGTAACTAGAATTCGTTCATATGACAAAATTGTCCCTCAAACAACAACCACATTGAACGATGATCTACATATCATAGTTGAACCAGTAACTCCAAATCCCCCAAGTGGTGACATACAAGAGATTGTTCGTCAATCCCTCATAAGTACGCATAGTGCCTTAGCCCGTATCAGACAACCAAGTCTACCTTTGAACCAACGATTAGACTTCTTTGATATCAAAGAGAAACTTGAAGGTACCAATCTTACCTTAAACCCTACGGATCCAGATCATATCCCCACTACTGCAGCGGGAGGATCTGGTATTCCACCATCACCACCCCCTTCATATCCTTCTTCTTCTAGAGAGGAATCCTCATACTAAGGCATTTCCTCATCTCAGCCTTCGACACCACCCACACCTATGGCCAATCCAAACAATCTCGCCAGACCCTGGCTCAACCAAGATGCAGTGGCCATACCTGGGCCCCAACATCCTTTACCTAAACACTCGGAGAAATGGCTCCCTAAATTTGACCCGGACTCCAAACAGATAGTTGAAGATCACATCAAAAAGTTTACGCTAGCCATTAGGCTCGGTAGTGTTGAGCACGAATATGTAGTCTGTAGATTGTTTCCCTACACCTTTGAAGGCAATGCCTCCACCTGGTACTTTTCCCAACAACCCCACACCATCGTGTCATGGGATAAGTTTGAGTCATGTTTCCTTAAGAAGTTCGGAGACGAAAAGTCTCATGAAGTTCTATTCATGGAGCTTTCTAGTTTAAAAATGAACCCCAAAGAAAATATCAAAGACTTTAATCAAAGGTTCCTGACACTAAAGAACCGAATCCCCATGGATTCGATGCCTGCCGAGAATCTTATTGTCGCATACTACACGAAATCCTTATATCAAAACATAGTCATTTGGGTAAAGAGGTCCAAGAAAGCCACATTGATAGAAGCCTTCGAAGAGGCCAGTCAAATCGAGAAAGATATTCTCATCTTAAAGGACAATAACTGTAATGAGATAGAGACTAGTTCATCCTCCAAGAAGAAAATCGAAATCCTTCCTAGACCTCCCCAAAACAAATCTCAACCAGAAAGTTCGGATCTAGAAAACTTACAGAAAGTAGTTTAGAAGTTGTCCAATCAAGTTATAGATTTGAAAAGGTCGGATGAAGAAGCTTCTTCTAGCAAAGGACCTTACAAACCCCCTTTTAGGAAGCCTTTTCCCACAAACCGATCTAACTCAAATTCTGAAGGCCTAAATCTAGAAAGGCTACAATTTCCTATTCAAATGATCCTAGAAGCACACGATAACTTGATTCCTCCCAAGATTCCTGAAGAAGTAGTTGAACAAGAGATAGTGGAAGAAGATGAATCCTCTCCAAACATTTTTGGACATTTTTCGGATAGCATTTTTCAAGCTAATTTTGAAACAGTGCATCCTTACAATACTAGGAGCAAGACAACAAATAAGCCTTCTTCTGAAATTACGACGACTATGCCTCCAAAACAGTCTAAATTGATTGAGACTAAATAGATTTTAGCAAACCCTAGTTTAGATTATGATTTGATTGAAGATGTAAAAAATCTTAGGGTTAACATTTTTGTTTACGAATTATTAAAATTCCTTTTTCTTTTGTAAAAGATGTTGTAGAATATTGCGGAGAACAACAAAAATAGCAATCCGAACAGCAACAAAGGTGTCCAAAATAGCCCCAAAATTCCTCAGAAGGCCTCCGCCAAAACGACATCCGAGCCTCTTGATAAAAGATACCTTCCTATAAATAGTGTAACAAATGTAGATAAACCAGTTTTAGAGGCTACGATTAAAAAACAACAAACTTCTACTGTTAGTACTCGCAGAAATGTCCCTCCCTTTTTGTTGACTTTTGAAATTTTCAACAGGAATGTACATCACTGTATGGTAGATTCAGGTGCATCATCTAATGTAATACCTTGGTCTGTTTGTCAAAATATTAATGTCGAAGTTCAACCATCCAGCTTGAAAATTATCCAGCTTGATCGAACTAGTGTTAAAGTGATAGGCAAATTAAAAAATGTGCTTATAAGATTGTCATCTAATCCTAAGGTCCATCAAGTGATTGATATCATTGTTGTAGATATACCAGAAGTATATGGTTTTTTTTTAAGTAGAGATTGGTTAGAACAATTGCATGGCTATTTTGCAACAGATTGGTCTCACTTGTGGCTACCTGAGAATGGAAAGCCTAACAGAATCAAGGTAAATCGTGAACAGTATCTCAAGTTCATGGTAACTGATTTAAATGATCCCAATGAACCATTCACTCATTCTGCCAATTCGCCTGAAATATAGGGGATGGATAATTTTTTCGGCAATTTCATGGCCGAAACTTCTACCATCATTGACCCGAAACAACAATCTAAAATTATGACATGCACATAGTGAACAACCTTCTCTCATTGGTCACATGCACCTGACGAAAATAAAATATGGTCTCTTTAATTTGATGGGTCAAAATCTAAGGAAGGAGCTAGTGTAGGGTGCGTGCTCATCGATCCAGCAGGTAACAAGACTCTGATTGCTTTTCGGTTAGAATTTGAATGTACAAACAACACGGCTGAATATGAGGCACTCCTGTAAGGTCTCAAAAAAGCACTAGATTTGAACATTCAAAATTTGAATGTCTTTGTTGATTCAAAAATCGTGGTTAGACAGGTAAAAAATTCTATCCACTATTTATCTTCGCACCTAAAAAGCGATCAAGCTAAGGTATGGAATTTGATGAGTAATTTTTCCGCATTTAACATAAATTCTATTCCTAGATTGAATAATTCTGAAGCCAATTTGTTAGCTAACGTTGCTTCAAAACTTTTTCCTGCAGAAGGCCTATCTCCGAATGCATTTTCCATCAAACTGTTGTTCAGACCGTCCATCCCAGATAACATCACGAATTGGAGAGTCTTCGATGACGATCAACAGATCATAATTTTTCTGCATATGGAAGAAACTTTCCAGGGAGCAGTGATCGACAAAGGTACCCATGATGAAAATATTCACAACTTTACGGTAATACCAGATCCGAGATCCCCGGAATTTGCATCAGACATGGTAAAATCTATCCCAAAATCTGTGGTTAGATTAGAAAACTTTTATGATCTTCACGATAAGTTCAGAAAATTAGTGAACTGTAAAATGAATAGTTCCTCCTTGACACATGAAAAAATAAATTTGGGAACTAAAGACAACCCACAATGCATTAATTTAGGGTTAGAGTGTTCTAAGCAAGAAAAAGTAGCATTTATCAAGTTGTTTAAGGAATTCAAAGATGTTTTTGCCTGGACGTATGATGACCTAAAAACCTTTGATCCTAACATCATACAACACATTATTCCCATGAAACCCCAGACCCAACCTTTTCAACAAAATTTAAGGAAAATGCACCCAAAACTCAAACCAACGGTCAAGAAGGAATTAAACAAAGTCCTGAATGCTAAAATAATCTTCCCAGTAAGTCATATACAATGGGTCTCTAATCTTGTCCCCGTCAGAAAGAAGAATGGTGAAATATGACTATGTGTCGATTTCTGAAATCTTAACCGAGATGGTGAAATATGACTATGTGTCGATTTCTGAAATCTTAACCGAGATGGTGAAATTTGACTATGTGCCGATTTCTGAAATCTTAACCGAGCATCTGATAAAGACAACTACCTTGTCCCTCCCATGGAACAGATCCTTCAACACGTATCTGGCTCTGAAAGGTTATCCTTGTTGGATGGTTTTTCAAGGTATAACCAAGTCCTTATGTCTCCCTCAGACCAACTCAAAACTACTTTCCGTACCCCATAGGGCACCTACGCTTATAGAAAGATGCCTTTTGGACTCATAAACACCGGTGCCACTTTTCAAAGAGCGATGGACATCACTTTTTGTGGCTTAATCAATCAATCTGTAGTAGTTTACCTAGATGACGTCAGTGTCTTATCAAAAAATAAAGCAGATCATCTATCTCATTTAAGATCTGTTCTATAGCGATGTCGTAAGTACGACATTTCTTTAAATCCTAAAAAAATTGTATTCGCAGTAGAAAAAGGTAAGCTCCTTGGATTCATTGTATCGAATGAAGGGATGATTATAGACCTTGAAAGGAACCAAGTCATTTTGAAACTGCCACCTCCCTCGTCAAAAAAGTCCATCCAATCTTTCTTAGGTCAGATAAACTTTGTTAGGAGATTCGTCCCCATCTTTTCAGAAATGGTGAGACCATTACAAAACTTAATAAAAAAGGATGTACAGTATCATTGGGGACCTTTAGAAATTTAGTCTTTTGATTCAATAAAAAAGGCCATAATAGACACTCCTTCTCTAATGAGCCCTGATTTTTCGCAAGACTTCACCCTCTACATGTTTGCCTCTAACCGATCTTACATTGTTGTCCTAACTCAAAAGAACGCTGAAAATAATGAAGTCACAATTGCCTTTATGAGCTCAGCCTTCAAAGAGGCAGAACTTAATTACCCAACAGTAGATCAACAAGATTATGTTGTTTTCAATGCAGTAAAACACTTCCGATCTTATCTGTTGAAATCTAGGACGAAAATCATTGTCCCTTACCCAGCTGTCAGAAATTTGTTAGTACAAAAAGAACTAGGTGAAAAAAGGGCAAACTGGGTCACATCCTTATAAGAATATGACATAGAAATCACCCCAGCACAAATTGTAAGTGGCCAAGGTTTATGCAAGTTGGTCGTCAATTCAGTTGTAGGACAGAAAAATGAAACTAATATCTTAACTCCAGATCAACACTATCAAAATCAAATCTGTTGTGCATAAAACCCTGCTAGTTCCTGGTACGACGACATCAAATTTTTTCTTATACACAGATCAAGTCCCCGTCACCTTGATCCCAAAAAAAGGAGAGCAGTAAGATTAAAATATGCTTCTTTTCAACTGATTAATGGTATTTTATTTCGCCAAAAATTTTGATGGAATACTTATGCGCTGTCTTGAAAAAGATGAAGAAGAAAAAGTCTTATTGGAATTACATGTAGAGGAAGCTAGTGGTCATTTCGGTGGAGACACCACTTCCCATAAAGTATTAAGAGCATATTATTACTGGCCTACCCTTTTTAAAGATGCTCATGCCTTATGTTGAAAGTGTGTTATTTGTCAAAAGGCATCTGGAAGGATACAGAAACTAGCATTCCCTTTACAACCAGTTTCAATAGACTCCCATTTTCAGTAGCGGGGTTTGGATATTATAGGACCAATCAATCCGACATCCTCGCAGCAGCATACATACATCATAACAACCACAAATTATTTCACCAGGTGATCTGAGGCTGCCCCATTAAAAGCTGTAAATACCAACCAGGTAATATCCTTCTTAAATTCAAATATTATCACTCGTTTCAGTATCCCCGAATGCATGGTATTTGACAATGCTTCTTATTTTTCGTCTCTTGAAATGAGTGATTTCTCTCTAGAAAAAGGAATTAAATTAAAGTACTCTGCCGGCTATTACCCCCAAGGCAATGGTTTGGCAGAATCAACTAATAAAAATATGATCAAAATTACCAAGAGAACGGTCTCTGAAAACCATAAAAATTGGCATAACGCACTGTTAAACGCAATTTGGGCTGATAGAGTAACTCCTAAAACTATTGTGGGTAACTCACCTTTCTTTCTCATTTACGGCAGGGAAGCGATTCTTCCACCACATGTCCTTCTTCCATCTCTGCAGTTATCGCAAAAGGTACAAGAAGAAGACTGTCCCCCCTTGGAGAGTCAAATTAACGCTTTGTTAAAGTTAGAGGAAGTGATGGCTCAAGCAAAATGAAAATTGGATCAACATCAACTCATTGTCAAAAACTGGTTTGATTCCAATTATGCCTCTGACAGAAATTTTGAGGTAGGTGACCTTGTAATAAAATGGGACAAACCTCATGAGGGAAAAGGAGAGCATACTAAGTTTCAGAACTTATGGTTGGGACCATTTTTAATTGCTGAGAAACTGGGTCCCAGTTTCGTTCGCTTACAGAATTTAGAGGGACAGCCAGACACCTTCCCAGTGAATGGCCAAGCTCTAAAAAATTACTTTGCCTGATGAAGCTCCCATACACCCTCTGTAAATATTTTATGTTTTGTTTGTTGTTTGTTTTTCTTTTCTAGTTTGTTTTGGTTTTCATTTATGCTTATCGGTCTTTCTTTTAAAACACATATGCCTACACCATGGGCTAGCTTAGACAAAGAAAAATAAAAAAATTCCCCTCGAAAATGACTGTTGAAAGTTGTTAAACCATCAATTGTTGTATTTCTCTCAATTTGCAGTCCTGTTGAAGATGACTTGTTGTTTGAAAAGTGTTTTCTTGATTTCAATCTGCAACTGAAGGTATTCATGACCATCTATAAAAATTATTTTTACACTGTCCCTGTTCTTTAAAAGAACAACTCAATAATGCCTCCTTGTTCTTGAAAGTCAGTTTTATTAGTAAACTATTTCTATAGCTTAATGAAGGACAGCTAAAAAAAAATTCTTCAAGGTCTGTGACATACTAAGATGTGTTAAAAAACTAGAATTTTCAGCGTCACCCTGCTCTATTGAATATCTTTAAAAACTAATATAAAATTTTCAGAGAGCTGTGGGAAGTGCTTGTAAACCCGTCGGGACACTGAACAGGTTTGTTGGCAGCAGGTAAATGCATGCATGATGCCAAGATAGCTTCGTCAGGGTACTGAACAGGCCCGCTAGTAGCGAAGCAATGTTAGGTAAAAGAAAATTCTCAGATGTGGATTCTGTTTTGACCTTAAATGTCCTTTGTTCTGATCTGGAATTTCTTGACAAGATATGGATATCAGAGTGGGTTAATTGACATCCCTGTTGAGGCTTTGGACGCCTGCTGGCAGCAGCGGCCCTGTCAACAATATTGAAGATTTTAACTTTAACATCGTGGCTCTCTTTTGCTAAGATTGTCATCAGTTTTCGTCTCTTTAAAAATAACAGTTGTTTGAAACTGGAATGCATTATAATTACTTGTGATGCTCAGACATCTTTTTGGTTGTTTTCGATTCGAATTTTTTTCTGATTATTCTAATCTGAACTCATTCATTTGGCAGAGATAATTGCTTCTCCCAGCATGTCACCATTGTTGGCAGCGAGTATATAATTATCATTTTTATAAAGCTTCCTACAAAGGGTCTATGAAATTTTATTACTCTTCATAAGAATTTCTCTAAATGACAGTTGTAAATCATCACATTTTACCTATCATCTATTTGTGCTTCGTTTTCATGACTGAAAGCATGAAAATTTGCAATTATCATTGTCATTTTGTTTTAAAATTTCATTTAAAGCAATATTGTTTATTACAGAATTGCGATTTCTTGCTATGAGCATGTTGCTTTCATTGTTTGTGACTCTTTCGATTCTAAGAGTGCCTAAGAAACTTATGGTTGTTTGAACGAAAGACCCCCATCAATTGATATTTGATTTTTGTATCGATTTTGATTTGATGTTTGATCATATTTCTTTCATGAAACCTTTGGCTATTCATTTTTTGTAAACTCACCTATCTTGCAATCAAACTTGGATGCACGCACTATGTTTTCAAGTACTCTGGTCCTATCATGTACCCAATGCTAAGGTGTCATATGACATACATCATGCCATTACTCCTTAGCATGGTCTCGGGCCTCACAATTTTTCTCACACGCATTGTGATTAACACTTTACCCACCGTTTGAATTGTCACAGCATTGTATTGATAAGGCTCGGTGCTATGGCTCTGTGGCCTTTTTCCAAACCCCACCTGTGTGTTCTGTGTTAATAACCCATCCATTCAGCATGGCTTCAGTGGTAAGGGTTGAACCGAATGGTGTCTAGACCCTTCTTTCGTATGATAACGCTAGGGAAGATTTGGAAAGGAATGGTTGGCATTTGTTCATCGAAAAATTTCATGGTTTTAACCTTCAGGTTGTCCAAGAGTTTGCCTTAACCTTTGATGGTTGTAGGGAAAAGATCGATGATGTGCAGTTTGAAGTTACAGAAGAGTTCTTAAGCCAAGCTATGGTACTGCCAGTAGTTAGTCATAAATGGTTCAAGAATGCGAAAGTGGAGGAGTTCCCTTGGACTTTACTGTTTACCTGATAAAAAATAACCAGTTGTGATCGAGGTATGCCAATTTCATTTTTGAAACCTAGGTGGAATGCTTTACTTGCTGTAGTGAAGCAATTCATCACTTGTGAGGGTCGATTCCGACTTGTTTTCCTATATCATCTACACATGCTTATGAGTTTTATTGGTTTTCCATTGAATATGCCTTACTTCCTGCTCAGAAGTCTGTATAAAATGGGTAAACAGTTTAGGAAATAGAGGTTAGATTCGAGTTTATTTCACCATGGTCTAATTAAAATCATCCTCATGCACCAGTTACAATCACAAAACGATTGTTGGAATGCGTTCATTTCACGAAATGGTTTTGGCAACAATGACTTGGGACAGGTAGATAAGTCGGTCATTGTGGAAACCCTTGTGAACCCTACGACCTCTTCTCCACCGCTCCAAGCCTATGATTTTTCCCCTAATAAGGAACCCTAGAGATACCCTAATGTCATTCAACAGGACAGTCGACCAGGTTCACATCCAAAGGATAGCACTAAAATTGTTAAGAAACCTACAGAAAAGAAAATAAAAGGCAGTGTTGATGTCAATTTCAAGAACAAAAGGGTTGGTCGTTTAATTGCTCGATGTGCTCGAAATAAAATGAAACCCTGTGCAGACACAATTAACACGATTGAAGTGAGAAAATATTCAGACTAAGAAATTGAAAAATTCTTGGCTGAAGAGGACCCCGTGTCATTCAGACTATACCCTGACCAACCCTATGACTATGTTAACAATCTGCCTCCTTGTCTAAAGGACAACCCAGAATTTCCCGGCATCCAACTCTGTGATAAGCCTACCATTCGCATGGAGGATTCTCCGACCCATAATGTTGTTAGTGCTAATACAAATTCCTTACAGTCATAGTGCAATGAGTGACGATCGTGGATCGACAGGTACTATACTCATGTTCCACTGCTATAGTCACGACTCAAGTCTTTAAGAGACCAAGTTGATATGTTGACAAATGAAAACAACAGACTTGAATCCATTATCCAAGGGAAGGAGAAACGCTTCAAAACTACATGTCGTGTCATTTTCAAAAATGTAGAGGCAGCAACAACTATCATAAATTCCAAAATTTCCTGATACGTTTTTGATTCTATGATTTGAGGTATGATATTTTTAATTTTTAGTATGATTGTGTCACTCTTAAGTTAGGATATTCGATTTGATTGAAAAAACTATTTTTCTTATTAATATTAGTCTGTTTTATTTATTTAATAAAATATGATTGCATTTGTTATTATAACTAGCTACAGAATTGCAAGATTCTGTAGCCAATTAGGAAAATTTGAATTGTTTGATTTGATAATTGAAAACATATCTGAAATCTTCTCATTTTCATTTGTTTTCAGGATGATTAAGGAGCCCATGATTTCCAAAGAGATACGAGGCACCGTTTGAGATCTCCCAGCCATATCAACTTTGTATTTTGAGTAAACAGATTAGACTGTTGGTAGTTTTTGATATTTAGTGAAATCAGGGTGGTTGCATCCCCCATTATTTTTTGAAACCAACTTGATCTTATCAACAGGAAACTGTTATGTTTCATGAAACCTATATAAACATATTATTTTGTAAACATTGAATCATCTTAGCTTGGGGCAAGAGTATGGGTGTTTTTATCACAGACTTGAATGGAATATGATGCACGTTACAGCTTTAGCTTTTTTGTATGATGTTTTCATTCAAGTTATGTTTATTTCAATTTGATAATAGATTATGATTACTTTTCTCGGCATAGTTTATTACGAGTTTATATCATTCGATTTATATATGTTGTCCATATCTCGTGTTTCATAACAAAACACACAGTGATCATCTATCCAATTTGAATTAGTAGATTCATCTCTAATTTATGTTGAATGTCTGTATGCAAGTTCTTACAAGAATATTTATCTCGTCGTAGCAATTTGCAAATCATATGATTACTGTAACTGTATCTATTCAATGTTCTGTTGTTATAATTCAATCTCCAACATTATCATTCCTCATTTATTAGGGGCAGTCCCAAGATCTGTAGCAGGTTTACTTCATCAGATAAAGGTGGTTGGATATTCAACAGGGAACAAACATTGGATACAGTAACAGGTTAGCCTGTTATTTGATTTCGCTAGCTTCCTGAATATATAAGTTTTCTCTATATAAAACATTTTATGCTATCTATTATTTTCTGTTTAATTAGGAATTTTAATGTTTGATTTCATGAATGTATACATTTATCAAAATAAAACCAAAAATTTAGATAGTGGTTTTACTTGCTTTATTATTACCGCTAAAAGTAATCAATTCACATTTGATTTTTATGAGTTTAGATTAAAACTCGTGTTTTGTATAGATTGTATATAGAATTATCATACATATAATATTTAATTTGTACATATATATTTACTTAGATGTACATATAGTTTTTAGTAGTTGTTATCTATTAGATCATTGTTTTTCTTTTAGTTATTTTTTCACTTTCTTTAGGACTCAGATCGGCCAACGGAGCTGCTAAACCCATCGGAGTGAATTAATCCAAACGGTTTGGGTTAATTAGACAACCCCGGACTGGATTCACTCCTCCAGTTGACGAGCGGTCAATTTCTCCTGTCAACAGGTAGTCCCTTGTATTTAAAATGATTGTTTCATTTCCCTTATCCACTTTTAGGATTTTAATATCCCTATTGCATTTGATATTTTTTAATTCTTCTATTTCTTCATGACTAGTATTATTTCTTATAGGTTTGGCCTTCTTGAAAGAAACAATGCACTCTTTTCTTATTTCCCAAGCATTTTTGAAGTGCAGATTTCTAATTAAGTCCTCTATGTAGCATATAAGATTCTCGTATGGAATATGTTTTGGTGCTACAAATTTAGTCCCTTAGAGAATACTTTAAAAACATAGTCATCAAATGCATTCCTCAATAAGTCAACCACACTTCTTCCCTTTATATTGCATCCTTACCCATCAACTTCATCATTTTATAGTTTCTCACAAATCCATGTTCTAGCCTACCACATTTGTCTCTTCTCTAGTTCCACATATTTATTGATATGTTTCTATGTAGATATTTTAAAATCCTTTTCCTCCTTGGCAATGGGGATAGCTTCAAATATATTTCATATTTGAATACCCAACATGCTAGAGACATTTAGATAAATCATTAGTATATGTATAGAAATATAGTCCAAACTATACCACATCCTCTTTATCTCATTTTTAACTAATTTCATTCTAGTGTTCTTGAATATTTCCAAATTTCTTTGATTATGAAAGTGGTGTTTGGGACCCGAGGGAATGGTGACTTTACTAGTAGAAAAGGAACATGAGAGAGGCAAGTTGACATGACGGAGAATCATCTTTTCAGATGCAGCTCAAGTAGCTCGTTAAAATATATACATCGGTGGGAAGTTGGATGATATCACTGCCATTAGTGAAAGGAAATTCCAAAGAGTAGGAGCTTTATACAGGTTTCTATTGTTCAAACATTCATAAGGCTTGTGAGTTCCTTTCTTCAAATAAACTTCGTTCTGGTGGTTGGGGAGAAAGTTATCTTTCATGACCAAGATAAGGTCTATACACACTTGGAAGGTGGAATATCACACATAGTAAAAACATGTGGAAAAGCACATGGATATTTGAGTGTTCAAGACCTCAAAATCAGCAGTCAACAGTGGATCAAATCCATATTTGAAAGCACTCAACAAATTTCATGGAAGCAGTTTCAGTAATTCCCATATTTCTAGTCACACATTCAACCTTATCTAATTAGATCGAATATTTCCAGATTTTATGTTACCAATGGAATATTCAAATCCACCTTCCCAGATAGAAGATCTAAACAAACACTTAGTAGTCTGAATTAGATCTTATCATTTAAATATTTTATGACTTATTTGAATTTTTATTTGTTTTATAATTAACTATATTAATAAAATCATTAATAATTGGGGATGATAATTTTCTATAAGGACATGACTTTAAAATGTAATTGAGTAGAGAGGCCCGAGAGAGATGGAAGAGGCTCCACAGAGGGATTGGGCATAGGTTTGTGCATGCTTTATAAGCCTGAGGGCAGTTTTGTTTTATATTTTTCAACATCATAGCTATATGAAGACCATGCTTATCAGTCTGTGTTTTATATCATGTTTCCATACTATTTCTTCCTCTTATTTGAATAGAAATGATGCACTATAGACTTCACGTATATTAATTTTTTAGTGTACTTAATATGTTTTAGTAATGTTCTTTAAGATATCAAGTTTTCATTCTCAGAATATTTTTTTGTTTATTGAACATTCACTCTTATGGATCATGCAAGTTCCATTTGACATTGATGCTTGTATTTTTCGTAGTTTGTTTTCCTCTTTCCTCTACCTATCCATGTTATTATAAACTTCTGGTCTGATAGATGGTTTGATTACCTTTGATCAATGAAATATGTCAGAGACTCCATGCCCAATGGTCTTGATCACTGATATTTGTTGGATCATGTTGTCATTGATGCCAATGGTTTGATTGATTGATGTCAAG
>SNQJ01S0145529.1:51166-64195 GCA_010110895.2 Picea sitchensis | reverse complement strand
TTAGTAAAACAATGGATCATGTTGGCCCTAGCTCACTGTAATCTGTAAGTAAATTGAATGAAGGGAAGACATCAATTTTAGAAGAAAAACCTGCACCTGTGGTGGAAAAATCATCCAATATCAAGAAAATTCAACCAAACTTTCCCACGAAAAAGTAAAACTCAAATTAGTATGAAAAGGAGAAAAAAACAAAGGCCTAGGAATGATGATGGGAAAGTTGCAGACATTATCCCCAAGGTAATTGTTGAAGTATCTCATGAGTAGGTTGGGGAAATTAAAGAAAATATTCTAGAAGGAGTTCTTGAAGTATCTCATGAACAGGTTGGGGAAATTAAAGAAAGTATTACAGAAGGAGTTCTTGAAATACCTCAGGAATAGGATTGGGAAATTTCAGAGAATACTCCAAAGGTGATTGTTGAAATGCCTAAAGAAAAGGGTGGAGAAGAAGAAAAGACTCCCAAATTGAGATTCAAATGAAAGAATAAATGTGGGGACAATGAAGGTAGTACTCTAGCACAATCCTCTAGTAAGAAGACCAAGAGTACACTAGAGGAACAAGTTCCAGTCTCTACATCCAAGCCTTCTAGTAAGAAGACCATGAATACACCAGAGGAACAAGTTCCAGTCTCTACATCCAAGCCCTATAGTAACAAGACCAGGAGTACACCATAGGAACAAGTTCTAGCTTCTACATCCAATCCCTTTGATAGAAAGACAAGAAGTGAAAAAAAAAAATGCCAATTTGTCCACCTAAGCCCTCTAGAGGAAAAGTGAAGAAGGCACATGACAAGAAAATTCCATTACCCAGTTCTAAGCCTAAAACGAAGAGGATGAGATTGTTTAAAGAATAAATTATTGTTCTTATGAGCAAACCCAAGGAAGTCCCAGGTCCAGGATGAAGAACCACTCATAGTCTGGTTAAGCAGGGGCCAATTCTTCATGTCCTTATTTTGAAAAAGATCCGATGGACATTACAACTTCACGAGAGCAAGACAAGATGTATGTAGCGACTATTAGTGAAGCAGAGGAATTAGTGACAGAAACACTAAAGGACTCAAGGAGAGAAGTTGAAGCCACGGAAGAGATAACAGAGAAAGAAATTCAAGAACTAGTCATCTCTCTGACCAAACATTAGTTAGAAATGAAAGTTTAAAAGCTTACAAAACATAATGCAGGGATGAATCAAGAAAGAGAGGAGTATAAAGTGTTGGATAGGCATATCAAGAAAGAGAACACACAGTTAAAGGAGAATAACTACAAACTACAAGAAGAGCATGGTGAAATCTCTACCAAGCTAAATAAAGTTTTTTGCCTAGTACAATATACATGATTCATTAAGAGGGAGCTCAAGGATGAGGCTTCAGGGATGGATATCTTAAAACCAGGCAACTAATGTTCAAGAAAGATAGAGGATCGATACTAGTTTTAAAATTTTTGAAGACTGATTTAGCAGTTTTGCATGAGGACATGCAATGACTTAGGCATGGGGGAAATGTTAAGCCTCCTTTTTGTCATCTCCAATTTCCTTATCTTTCCTATATACTAACCAATTTTTCCTAATACCGATGCACCTTCTTCCAAGTTTCCTCATCAGACATGCCTTTAAGAAATTATTGTGTACCCATGAGGTAACTGATGTTTAATCATAATTTCTAGTGATTTATTAATAATTATGAATGAATATTTGATGTTCAAAGAAATTTCTAATTACCTTGGATGGTTCAAGAAGACTTCATACTAACAGTTCCTGTTGTTGAGATCATCTGATACTCGTTGTTGGGATCACCCTGTACTTGTTGCCAAGGTCATCTAGTACTTGTTGTTGAGGTCACTCGGTACTCATGTTGGGATCATTTGGTACCCCTTTGTTACACTCATCCAATACCATCTTGTATTCTTGTGTGCGTCTGGTACCGATTTTTATGCTCATCTGGTACTGACATATATGCATGTGTGTGTCCAGTACCATTTGTTACGCCCATCCAAGACCACGATTATGAAGCTGTGTGCATCCGGTACCTGTTATATACCTAAATTGCACCATACATGCTTACCTGGCATCAGGCCATCTCAGATCCCTTCTTTGCCAAAGCATTGTTGAACAACTCTTTAAAAAACCTCTTTTATAAGGGCCCACACGCCCTACTCCAATACTGCACGTGTGTACACACTAGCTGACCTAAAACAACCCATGTGGACCAACAAAAGCATGAAAAAAGGAAAGTTTCCGACGGAACACACAACTCTGGGTGAGTTAACTGAAACTCCCGGACATGCATGGCCGAGGGTTCGTCCAAATACCTAGCTTCTTCTAGCCTATAAAAGAAGGGCCAGGGGTCCCATTTGGAAAAGGAAAAATATAGCAAAGAAACTCTGCCCATTTGCATATTCCCATTGTCCCAAGCCTTTAGCCTTCCTTGTGCCAGAAGAGATACAAAGCAAGGACGTTGGAGGATAGTTGAAGAGGCGCCTAGGATCAGGTTCGTGGAGTGGTGGATGGTATTAATTTTTTGTAAGTTGACTCATTCAAAGTAATAAAGAAAATGATTTTCCCGTCCCAATTCATGAGTTATTCATAATTTGTTAAGTACATGTTTGAATCTCTAACCCATTAGTCTATAGGTAAGATGCATATGTAGTCGTTGCTTGTCTTGTATGCAGGTCATCATTGGAAAGGAGAACTACGAACAAGTGATCAAGTGCGACAAGGGATCGACATCGAATGCCCAGAACGAGGTAGGTTGATCTAGCCATACATTTACTGAAAATAAATGGTATTTAAGTCTGGGGATGAGGGTAGAAAGTAGATTTTCTATAGGTCATATCTGCATGCAAAGTCTAACCCTATTTGCTAGTTCGTAAGGAGATTTCCCTCACAACAATACCTATTCCGGATTACTAGGCTTGACTGTTAAAATAATATTTTTCTCAATGAGTTCAAGGCATTTTCTTGGTTCAAACATTCTCTGTTCATTGAAAGACACGATACATTTCATCACTCATGCCCTTTGTGTCATGATGATGAAATCATTTCCTTAAGAATCGATATATCATCCAATTGTAATAATTATACAAATATTTGATGTTATCTTTATACTTGGGTTGTAACGACTGTTTATCTTTAAAAGAGAGAGCCTCATAGATGATAGGATATAGAGAGAAATAAATAAAAGCACAGTTATGCTGTAAGCTTTTCTTTGGAAGAATTGTGAATTGTATCTCCATTTTTATGAAGCAATGATATAATTTCTGTTATAGATTATATGTTTGCATTTACACCTTCTCTACTATAAGTTATCTTAAGATCTACCTTGTTGGTATGGCAAGGGCCCACCAACCCAACTAAGGTAAGTCTCTTTGTAATTAATTGTGAATATGATTCGGATTTCCTATGTGTGTGTGAACAAAGTATTTTCATATTTTGATTACAACATTTAATGACTTCTCTGATATGTTTCAGTGATGCATTTGTTAGCAAGTCTTCTATATGTATGGTAATTTTGAATAAGACAAATTTGTTTATATGAGATCTTTGAGTATTGGTCTGTCATCTTTGTGTGAGTGTGTGAGAACAATTATTTACTTTAAGTTCTTTAATGTTATGTCTAGACAAAGTCTATAGTGTTGTTTCCATTTTGCATATCTAAGAATGGTTTGGATCTTTATCTTTCACTATACATAAACCTATAATGGATCATCCTACCATACTCATCTTTGTTTCCTATAATTAATTAGGTTTCATTTGGCATATATAGGTACAAGTAAGACCTCCATATCTCACATACATGCACTTACAATGGAGAGTTTATACTCTGCCTTGTAGTTCTGTTAGCTTAGTTAAGTTTCCAGAATGTTAATGAGTGATTGTGTGGTTGTCACAAGAGATAGAATCATAGCCCATCTCTATCTTTCATGAGCCAACAATGAGCAAGATCTATCCCCTGAAAAAGAATTATGGTTTATACATTTGTTGATCAATTTGTCTTTCTAGATTTTGAATTGTATGTGCAAAGTGTTATTTGAACGATGTGAAACAAAATGTTTAGTTTCATAAGTAGTTTCTTACATAGACTATACACAAAAAACCTAGAAAATTATCTGTTATTGGTATATACAGTACATCAAATCTATTGATTACAAAACTGGATTGACATATTAAATGATTGCAATTTATGGAACATATAATTGCACCAACACGCTCGATAACCAAATTAGAGTCGCTAGGTCCCGTATTTATTCTTCATCAACACGATTGGGCTTCCACAAGGTAATGACATGGGTCGAATGTGCACCTTATGGAAAATTTCTTGGATTTGACACTTGATCTCCTCATTTTATAACAGAGAGCAACGATAGACTGGCCCATTGGGTAGCGATGTGTCGAGGTTCATATCGATGGGTTGCTTGACCTAATAGTGCAGAGGTACCCCAGTCGGTGATGAGAATATGTCTTTGTATTCTTCCATGAACTTATCCACTTGCTTCTTATGCATGGAGAGGTTGATCGCAGAGGCCATGGATGTGGTTGCAACCTTTCTCTCACTCAGAAAGAGAATCACAAAGAAGCCAAACTTCCCGGTCTGAGAAATGACCTTCTTACATTTCTTGGTAGATATCAAGGAAATAGAACTTGGTGGGACTACCTCAGGTATCCTGTACAATTTCCTATTCAATGTCATAATAAAATTGTGAGGCCTAGATGTTATAACCCTAATTTTCACCAGAAATGCTTACATGGGATCAAGCCATCTCAAATTCCTTCTTTTCCAAAGCATTACTGAACAACTCTTCTTAAAAACCCCTTTTATAAAGACCCACGTGCCCTTCTCCATTACTACACACGTGTACACTCTAGCTGAACCAAGACACCCCGTGTGTACCTACAAAAGCATGAAAAAATGAAAGTTGCTGATGGAACACACAACTTTGGGTAAGTTAACTAAACCTTTCGGCCATGCATGGTCGGTCACTCAACCAAATACCTAGCTTCTTCTAGCTTATAAAAGAAGGGTTAGGGGTCCCATTTGAAAAGAGGAGAATCATAGTAAATAAACTATACCCGATTAAGCAGTCCCTTTGTCCCAACCTTTATCCATCCTTGTGAAAAGAGAAGTATAGATAAAAGCAGTTGGAAGACAGTGGAAGAAGAGCCTAGGACCAGGATCGAGGACCAGTGGACAACTTTATCATTGTAAGGTATCATTGTGAAGTTAATAAAAGAATTGTTTTTCCCGTCCTGCCATATGAGATTGTCATTATTGGAATATTGATTATATGATTGATTAAATATCTAACCTATTAGTTCATAGATCGAATGCATGTGGAGTTCTTTGTTTGTCTTTAGTGAATGCAGGTCAACATTGGGAGGAGAGTTGTAGTCAAAGAACAACCAAGCGCGAAAAAGATTGACATCAAACACGAAAAATAAGGTACGTCAACTTAATCTCTTGAGCCTTGTATTTACATATGAGTAATGGGGTTTAGGAATGGGATGATGGTAAAAAGTAAGAATCTTTAGGTCATTTCTACATGCATGATAAAACCCCTAGTTCTAGTCCGTAGGAGGGACTTCCCACCCACAACAGAATTGGCGACCATACTGGGGGGCTCTAGGGTTTCTGGGAATGTTTTTTCTTGGGTATTTTTAAGAACTGGTTTCATTTCTTGTTTTTAAAGTTTCTACAAAAGTCTGAGCTAACATAGATTATGGTCTTCCATACCAGTTATCTCTGTTTCTTTGCTTGACTGCATTTTGTTTTTGATACCCACAAATGTACACGCGACCTGTATAGGGTCTGCACACATATACCTGCGCCCTACCTTCTCACAGCCTACGTGTACATGCTAGTTGAGGAAGTGTCAGTCGCGTGTATGATTCCATAAAATTTCTTTTAGAGAGGCAATCATCCTCTCCCCTGTTAGAAATAATCCTTCTCAGGGGTTTTCTGGAACTCTTTCTAGTCTTTGTTGTTTGCAGTCTATAGCTTAGGTTTCACCTCAGATTGGTTTGTTCTATGAAGTTTTCCTTGACTTGTTTTCTTTCTTCTAATAAAGTAAGTGTCTGAGTCTTCAAGAGATCTTAGTTCTTAGTACCAGTAGTCTTTGCCTAGGTTGGATTGCTTGGACTTTCATTTGTCTTAGAGTTTCAGAGATACATGCGGCATGTATAAGGCCAGTATACGTGTACACATGCTCTGACTTTACATAGCTCGCATGCACAGGCTTGCTGTTGAACTGTCAACAGTGTGCTTGTGGAATTGTTTTTTGTTGAGGGTGAGGCAGTCATCCTTTCCTTTGACAAGAGTTATACCTCTCAGGTTTTTGGGTCTCTGTCATAGCAGTCAGTAACTTAGGTTTGATCACAGCAATAACTTTCTTTTTCATTAAGAAGTTTTCCTCAAAATTTTCTTTTTATAGGGTTTTTAGACAAGTGTGAGAGTCCAGTTTTAATTTGCTTTTGTGTGATTTTTTCGGATCTGCACTTAGGCCAGAAGTTTTCTTGGTTTTTACTTATTGATATTTTTCCTTTTTGCTTTGTGAGCATTCAAATAAAAAAAAATCTTTTATTTCTTTGTTTGGTTAAATAATGTTGTTTTGCATTAGTAACCAGGGAAAAGTCTTTGATTTCATAAGTTCTTGACGGTTTACTTAGATCATACGTAGCTTGTAGTCGAGTGAAATCCTTCTTTGAGTTTGCTATTCAAAGATCTTAGAAATTTTTTAGTTTGAAAAGTTGTTTAAGATTTGAGTCAAGAGAAGTTATTTTGTTTCCAGCTTTCTGTTTATTTTGCTTTCGTCTTTCAAACATCACTAGTTTCAATTTCATAACATTTGACTTAAGAAAATCCATAAAAAGTAACACTAAATATAAAATTCATTAGACTTTTTATGTTTGTAGGGTCAACCAACTAGTTTAAGGTTAGGGCCTTGAATTAGGTTGGAGAGGAAACTCTTCAAGGCCATTAAATTAAACATTGGAGTCTGAGTTAGAGAGTGTCAAAGTCCAATATCATGAAAGTTATCCGGGACCCCCCTCTAACACAGGGGCTAAACACGAGGTCGCATGCGGAAAGGTGGTGGAGATAACCCCTCCAAAGCTCGACCAATCGTAGTGGAGAACACATATAGAGGGCTTGCCTTGGGATTCCGTCGATTTCAATTTCCACAGAGCTTCGTGGGTCTTGAATCTATTCGAGGTCCTCAGTTTTCTTCCAGATCACTTTCCTTCGATGCCCTTAATAGGTTTCAGGCTCGATACCCTGGTCATTGTGGTCTACCCTAATTTCGACTATACCCGCCTGGTGACTGTTCGTGCGCTGACAACCTAGTTGCCTATCTTTTTAGAGACATACACAGGTGACTGAGGGGGTATACCGTGGTACCTAGGATATACACCGGGCCACGCTTTGTAGAGTATACCCAGAGGTTCTTCTGTGTTCGATTTGCACTTGCATCGATAATTTTCTCTAGTGTTGGTTGTTATAACTGTTCTTCCAACTAGTTTAGTGTTTTCTTGTTTTATCTTGGAGGGACCTTTTTAGTGGGTGTTGCTTTTTCAACGAATAGAAATCCCTAGTGTGTCTTTTCTCTTCTCACATAGTGGAGGATCATGAGCTCTGCTGGTCATGAAGGCTTCTAGGCCTATCACCAGTTACACTGGAGCCACCTCCACCACCACTAAGGCGAAATCTAGACCAACAAGGGTCTTTTGAAGCAATCGGGTCACAAGAAATTGTACCCGACCAACATTCAAAGGAAACGACCATTTTAGACTTTGGAGAAAAATCTCTTGGTCCACATGAAACTCCAACCAAAGATATTTTGGAACCCATCAATATACCAATTCTCCCTTACGAGTGCCAGACAGTGTCGCATGCAACAATGGAAACAAATGTTGCCACTTCTTCTAGGAGTTCTTCAATTCCCACTACAATTGTCACCATAGGGGATTTTTCACCTCCTAACCCACCATCACCGGTCCGAGCCACCATGGTATCGAATTCCTCTACCTCAAACAGTGGTTCAATCCCGTTTATGGTGGCGGACACTGCCCCTTTCACATCGAGTGCGACATGCCCTCTGTTCTCATACGAGATGCCTAGCTCAGGTACAAGTCCTATACTTTTCTACTCCACTTTACAGACTTTAGGTATGGGGGTAGGGAGATCTAACACTCCTCTGCAAGGACACAAGGGGGGAACTTTAGCTCTTTTTAACGCTTTCCCTTACGAGGGAGGTCATATACCTCCTTCATCCCCTTCGCTTGGTGGCACCCACCAAGAATCTGCTAGGCCACCCATGCACCATAGTTTATTTGCAGCAGGAAGTCAAGGACCACCTTCTCATAATATGTCAGTCAGTTCGACACCATTTTCTTTGTTTGGTGCATTTGGTAACAATGCTTTCTCGTCAGCTACTTTACCAATTTGGGGCAACCCTGGTTACATACAACCTATCCCTATGTAGGGTACTATTCTTGCACAGGGGCCAAACCCAGGAACTTCTTCCACATTAGGACCTTGGAATTCTTGGCAGGGATCAGTTCCCTCGTCAAGAATGCTAATCTGGGGCAATTATTTTCACAACCAATGGAAGTCCAGACAAGGTACTATGCATATGCCCATGGGATCGGCATGGGGAAACCCTTCCCAAAGTCCTCCGAATGTAATGCACGCCCAACCATCTACGTCCTATTTTGGGAATCAACCAATGATGTCTCCTCACATGCAGAACCCGTACGCTGGTCATGGCCATGGTTTTTACCAGAACCCAGGCCAGCAGCCGAACTTTTCTTGGCAACCTAGTGCCATTCAAACTCCAGGTCCCTTTTTCCATGGTTATCACCAACAACCCAAACTACCTTTCCTGGAAACCTTGCATTCACCAGACTTGACAAGGTTGTTGAATGACCCTATCTGTCATGATCCACGTTGGCCCCCTATGCCAACGAAGTTGCCTTTGGACATACCATAGTTCAAGGCCAAGCCTAATGAAGATCCAGGAGATCGTGTGACTAATTTTCACCTTTGGTGCTCGTCTAATTTGTTAAAGGAAGACTCCATATAGTTGGGATTGTTTCAACGTACTCTCATTGGGAGTGTTGTGAAATGGTACATTAAGCTTGACCACTCAAGATACTCCTCCTTTGGTGAATTGGCAATGGATTTCCTCAACCATTTCCAATTACCTGTTTGATATGATGTTGACAAAGAATTACTGGCCAATTTCGCACAGACAAAAGCAGACCATATCTCTGATCACATCCAAGAATGGAGACACAAGAAGAGTTTAATTAAGGTGCCAGTCCCACCAACATTCCTTCTTGAGTGGTTCCTTAAGTCGTTGGCCTCACAGTTATCCAAATACGTCGCGACATCGGGAGTGTTTTTTGAAGAAGATGCCATCATGAGAGCTCAACATCTTGAGCTAATCTACTCTCAGTCTAGTTTATTATATGAGATCTTACCAGATGCGCCACACTCAATACTTGATAAAACCAAACAGAGAGCTGGACCACATGCCAATGGTATCATGGGTTCAACACAAACAAAGCCTGCTGAACAACTGATGAAACAGGTGCAACAATTGTCTATACAACACACAGCGGCTAGCCAGACAACTATTCTGGCTACTCCCCCTACCCAAACGTCAGATGTACATAGCGTGCAATTGACAAATCCAAAGGCCACCCAACAGCCCAAAGGAAAGAAAAAACAATGAAAGAAGGGTAAGGGGGATAAGAAACCCACTAATAATGCTGGCAAGGGAAACACTGAGAAACAAAAGGTGATGTATCTGTGCAACCTGTGCGCAAAAGACCACTCGATCCACTAATGTCCTCATCTTGTAGAGGCCCAAAAGTTTGTGACACACCAACAACCTGTCGTGTTAACCAATCCATTTAAACATGGGAAAAACCTAACCCAAGCCTCTATAAGCGCGGAAGGGGGCAGTCAAGGACCCTCTCCGTCTTCGAATACTCCTGCATCTATGAGTGTGTATATGATGAAGGGTGATTCTTTTATATCGACTAGAGTTGTAACACCTTGTTTCCCCCAGTCTGTCAAAATAACTATACTGGCCAAGTATTGTGGCAAACTCAGAAATGTGAATGTGTGATGTAAATGGACCTTGTGAAAAAGGTCGATGAATGTAAATAATATTATAAATATATATAGAAGGACTGTTGAGAGGGGACGTGCTGAAAAAGAGACCACGATGGCTGCAGAAAGGCGGTGGAAGGCACCCGGAAAGGTGGCATTAACTTCCACAGAAAATCAATACCGTATTTGGACTTCATTGGCCTGGAGAACCAAAAGCGGCTCGCTGGCCCCAAATTTAATGTCTCGCAGGCTGGTAGGTAGATGGCTCCTCAGGAATTAATGAGGGATGGGGAGGTGAACCACCTATCCGTAGAGCCCTGGTGATATGCAAAGTGAGTGATAGCAGAGAGGAAGGAGAGTAACCTTCACTCCTGGTCACTGGAGAATAGAGACGCAGTCTCACAACATCGTGGTCTCAGCTCGTGGGTGGCTAGTGGTAAATCCGCTGGGAGTCTCTAAGCCTACGGTTGGGTGGCAACGAGCACCCCTCTCAGCAGTTGCATAACCCCTGATGTTATTTCTGATAAGTTTTTTTCCTCTGGCATCTCGAAATATATATTTATTTTGACATTTATGTTTATAAGCTGTGAAATGGTGAATGATTTCAGAGTAGGAATGTCTGTATGGTGTTTTGATCAGTATTGGTAGATGCATGTTTATAATGGAAAGACTACGTATGTCTTATGTCTTCATAAATCGTTATTCATATGCATAATGATCTAAATCAGATTGCATGTCTTATTTGTGGGAGAAAGGTACCCTTATTTGCCTCAGATAGTACCATGGGTAAAAACCTCCCCATAGAGATACCCTCCTTGAAAATCCTATCAAGAACCGGGAAAGAAAATGTGAAGGCGCAAGGCCTTAGTAACCCTGCATGAGGAGGAATGATCCTCTTGAAATTCTGAGATGGTAGCATAAGGATGACGTATCGAATCGACGGACGAGATCCCGTCGGGAGATATGTGGTCACTCATGACCATCAGATCGGAAGAAGAAGATGGAGTGTTAAGTGCCTTAACCCTAATAGGTATTGATCGACGGATGAGATTCCATCGGGAAATCTGTGGTCACGCATGACCATTAGATTGGTAAGAGTAAGTAGGGTGTTAAATGCCTTACCCCTTTTTTTTTCTGTGTCTTCATGGGTAGCGAAGAAATCGGGACCATAGATCCCCAAGGTCCATGGGAGTATCTAGACTGTTGATTTTCCCACATCCAGGAAGTCATGGAAGAAGGCATAGGTAGGAACCAATCTGATCCGTCAGATCTCGGATGGAAAAACCCGACAACCGTTGGGTCTGTCAGGAGTTACCCAAGGGTTAAACCCCTAGTGAATAGGGGCAAAAGCCTCGAAATAGATCTAAACCGTCTGAACGACGGAGGCCACATGTCGTGAGATTTCCCATTTCGGGAAATCGGGGATCGAGAACTCGGGATTTCTGGTGACGAGAGATCGGGATGTTCCATGGTGGAAGCCCCGAAGTGGTTTTGGACCATCTGATCTCGAGAGGCCACGTGTCGTGAGATTTCCCATTTGAGGAAATCAGGGATTGAGAACTCGGGAGTTCTGGTGACGAGAGATCGGGATGTTCCATGGTGGAAACCCCAAAGTGGTTTTGGACCGTTCGATCTCGAGAGGCTACGTGTCGTGAGATTTCCCATTTCGGGAAATTAGGCATCGAGAATTCGGGAGTTCTGGTGACGAGAGATCGGGATGNTTCCCATTTTAGAAAATCAGGAATCGAGAACTCGGGATTTCTGGTGACGAGAGATCGGGATGCTCCATGGTGGAAACGTCGAAGCTGTTTTGGACCGTCCAATATCGAGAGGCTACGTGTCATGAGATTTCCCATTTCAAGAAATCGGGAATCATGAACTCGGGAGTCCTAGTGACGAGAGATCGGGACTTTCCATGGTGGAAACCCCGAGATAGATCTGGACCGTCCGATGTAAGGAGGCTACGTGTCGAGAGATTAACCGCATTGGGAAAAACAAGGATTGAGAATTCAGGAGTCCCATGGTCGAGAGTTCGGACTCTCGTGATGATAAATCTCGATGAATGGACAGGATCCTTTCAGAGGATCCAGGGTCTGGGATGACCGTGATATGTGAGGAAGAGATGTCGGCTTTAAGCTGGGGCGTGAATGCGCATTAAGGTAAGTAGCGAGCATATATAGACGACCAGAGTCCACCCGCCCAGATCTACGGTCGAGGCTTCATTCCGGAGCCCCCTTACCGTTCTGCCTTTAACGGTGAGGGGGGGGGTCTGGAATCGGATGTGTAACTCTTGAACGGTCGAGATTAATTCACCTTGATCAACGGTACTCAGGTGAATTCTGGACCCCCCCTTCCATTCTGTCGTTAATTGGGGGGGGTACAGAATGGAGTGGTGTGTAAAGTGGGGCCCCCTCCTGTCCTATCGACTACCATGTCACATTTCTCCCCTCTACCACTTGTACTCCACTTAACCGGGCGACGGGGCCTGTTCTCATTGGCTGTTCTCTAGCCCTGATGAGATATGTCCCCATTGGCCATTCACTAGCCCTGTCGGGGTTTGACAGTTGCAGAGTTGAACGATTCAACATCACTGTAGCACTGAGGCGCAAAATACAAAGAGGCACCATGATTAATTTACCCGTGATCATGACCCGCGATCACATGGGAACAAAGAGAGAGAAAGAGCTAGCTTGCGCTAGGCACCCATAGGTAATTCGGGGGCTCTGATTCTGCAGAAACCAATGAAAATTTGATTATGGTAGTGGATATGTGACAAATTGGTATCAGAGCATGGTTACAACACTTGGCCTGCTTGGGATTAGGCACGAGCCGCGTAAGAAGATATTGTCATCTGTGTTTTCTCCTCAAGAAGAAGGATTGCAGAATTAAACTATAATTTGGAAACTTCTATAACCCCTCTGTTAAA
>SNQJ01S0145529.1:24085-45414 GCA_010110895.2 Picea sitchensis | reverse complement strand
ATTCTGAAATTGTTGTGACGATGTGGTAAAGATGCAATAAGATGTATATGCATGGAAAATATAACAAGTTATTTGGCTGATTGAAGTAGAAAGTGCAGGAAGAAGGAGTCTTGGATATGACAATGTTGTAAGCCCATAAGGAAGGCCAATTTCCTGCTGACCAAAAATGTTATGGGAAGGAAAGTCCCATAATTATGAGTCTGGTTCCTAAGCGGGACAAATATGAAAAAAAATCGTGAGACTTGATAAATCTGTGGGTGATAGGTTTGAAATAAAATTCTGAAAGTTAGAATTTATGATGATGTCTCACAAAATCTTGTGTGCCTGTGATACAGGTGAGAAGTAAAGATTGTCCTAAAAGGAACAGATGAAGGATATCAAAGCTAAAGGTGATGAACATGGCTACTGTTGAGCCATAAAAACCTCGTGATAAGCCATGATCGATTGCAAATTATTGTGTTGAGGTAACACAAGCTGGAGGGACACCTCGATAGAGCAAGTCTGAGGGACGCCTCAACTGTAAGACTCAATAGGATCTCTAAGATTCCTGTGCGAGAAAACCTTGGTAGGGAAAGATGGATCGCCTGAGGGACTGTATAACAGTGAAGGGGATGCCTGAGCCTGGGCCTGGAGGGTGAGTGACCTCAAGGAAGAGGAGACCTTAATAATTTTTGAAAACTACTGGGATCATGCACACAGTGGGTAGTTTCCCGTGCGGGAAAACCTTGGAAGGGAAGATGAAACCATGATAGCTCTTGTGAGCTATTGAATTGGAATCATGCATCCAATGGGTATGTCAAGGAGGATGATGAGAATGGATAACAAAAATACCATGTGGATACAGATCCATAAACTGCACAGATAAGTATTGTGCTCAAATTATGAAATTTTCCTTTTGAATTATGAGAAACAATAAGATGTTTTTGCACAAAATTGTGATTAATGTGCTTGTTGTCCAAGAATTATGGGAGGCAGGTAATGAAGACTGATAACCCAAAGAGAGAACCTCTGAAATGCTAGGGTTGCAGAGAAGAGAATCTCCTGAGAGGCTGTCCACACCAACAACAGAACAGTCAGAAAGTTTATAACATTCGGGAAGCTACCACAGTCAATGATGTGGCAGGCAATGTGCTGCAGATTTATGCAGTCATGGATAATAATCAAGCTAACCACCAAGCTTCAGTGGTGGAAATAGAAGGTGGAACCGGAGGGAGAATTTCTACCAAAACCCCAATCCATATTGGACCGAAAGGAAGCCCCGCTCCAGAACCGAACCATTGCACAGATAAAGGTTCAGTGGAGACATTTTGGCCCAGATGAGGCTACATGGGAAATGGAGGATGCCATGAGACAGGCATATCCGATTTTGTTTACTTCTGTACATACAATTCATGTTAAAATATAATAACATCGAGGACGATGTTCCTTTAAGGGGGAGGGAATTGTAACACCCTGTTTCCCCCAGTCTATAAAAATAACTATACTGGCCAAGTATTGTGGAAAACTCAGAAATGTGAATGTGTGATGTGAATGGACCTTGTGGAAAAGGTCGATCAATATAAATAATATTATAAATATATATAGCAGGACTACTAAGAGGGGATGTGATGAAAACGAGACCACGATGGCTGTAGAAAGGTGGTGGAAGGCACCTGGAAAGGTGGCGTTAACTTCCACCGAAAATCAATATCGTATTTGGACTTCACTGGCTCGGAGAACCAAAAGCGGCTCGCTGGCCTCGAATTTAATGTCTCGCAGGCTGGTAGGTAGATGGCTCCTCGAGAATTAATGAGAGATGGGGAGGTGAACTGCCCATCCGTAGAGCTGTCAGGCCTGACCGGTGCGAGGGAAATAACACCACACGCAACCTCGCAAGAGGATAAGGTGTGGGGGAGAAGCGATTGGGGGGCAGACATGAGGGGAGAACTCTGGCGATATGCAGAGTGAGTGATAGCAGAGAGGAAGGAGAGTAACCTTCGCTCCTGTTCACTGGAGAATAGAGACTCAGTCTCATAGCATCTTGGTCTCAACTTAGGGGTGGCTAGTGGTAAATTTGTTGGGAGTCGCTGAGCCTACGGTTGGGTGGAAACGAGCACCCCTCTCAACAGTTGCATAACCCCTGGTGTTATTTCTGATAAGTGTTTTTCCTCTGGCATCTCAAAATATATATTTAGTCTGACATTTATGTTTATAAGCTGTGAAATGGTGAATGATTTCAGAGTAGGAATGTCTGTATGGTGTTTTGATCAGTACTGGTAGATGCATGTTTATAATGGAAAGACTACGTATGGCTTATGTATTCATAAATTGCTATTCATATGCATACTGATCTAAATCAGACTGCATGTCTGATTTGTGGGAGAAAGGTACCCTTATCTGCCTCAGATAATACCCTGGGTAAAAACCTCACCATAGAGATACCCTCCTTGCAAAGCCCATCAAGAACCGGGAAAGAGAATGTGAAGGCGCAAGGCCTTAGTAACCCTGCACGAGGAGGAATGATTCTCTTGAAAACCCGAGATGGCAGCATAAGGATGAAGTATCGAATCAATGGATGAGATCCCGTCGGGAGATCTGTGGTCACTCACGACCATTAGATCGGAAGAAGAAGATAGGTATTGATCGACGGACGAAATTCCATCGGGAAACCCGTGGTCACGCATGACCGTTAGATTGGTACGAGTAAGTAGGTTGTTAAATGACTTACCCATTTGTTTTTTCTGTGTCTTTGTGGGTAGCAAAGAAATCGGGACCGTAGATCCCCAAGGTCCATGGGAGTATCTGGACCATTGATTTTTCCATGTCAAGGAAGTCGTGGAAGAAGACATAGGTAGGAACCAATCTGAGCCGTCAGATCTCGGCTGGAAAAACCCGATAGTTGTTGGGTCTGTCAAGAGTTACCCAAGGGTTAAACCCCCAGTGAATAGGGGCGAAAGCCCTGAAATAGATCTAGACTGTCCGAACGACGGAGGCCACGTGTCATGAGATTTCCCATTTCGGGAAATCGGGGATCGAGAACTCGGGAGTTCTAGTGACGAGAGATCGGGATGTTCCATGGTGGAAACCCCGAAGTGGTTTTGGACCGTCAGATCTTGAGAGGCCACGTGTCGTGAGATTTCCCATTTTGGGAAATCGAGGATTGAGAACTCGAGAGTTCTGGTGATGAGAGATCGGGATGTTCCATGGTGGAAACCCCGAAGCAGTTTTGGACCATCTGATATCGAGAGGCTACGTGTCGTGAGATTTCCCATTTCGAGAAATCGGGGATCGAGAACTCGGGAGTTCTGGTGACGAGAGATCGGGATGTTCAATGGTGGAAACCCCGAAGTGGTTTTGGACCATCCAATCTCGAGAGGCTACGTGTCATGAGATTTCCCATTTCGGGAAATCAGGAATCGAGAACTCGGGAGTTCTGGTGATGAGAGATCGGGATGCTCCATGGTGGAAATCCTGAAGTGGTTTTGGACCGTCCGATCTCGAGAGGCTACGTGTCGTGAGATTTCCCGTTTCGGGAAATCAGGAATCGTGAACTCGGGAGTCCTAGTGACGAGAGATCGAGACTTTCCATGGTGGAAACCCCAATACATATCTAGACCATTTGATGTAAGGAGGCTACGTGTCGAGAAATTAACCGCATCGGGAAAACCGGGGATAGAGAATTCAGGAGTTTTGTGGTCAAGAGTTCAGACTCTTGTGATGATAAATCCCGATGAATGGACATGATACTTTCAGAGGATCCAGGGTCTGGGATGACCGTGAGATGTGAGGAAGAGACTCCAACTTTAAGTTGGGGCGTGAATGCGCATTAAGGTAAGTAGCGAGCAGATCTGGACAGCCAGAGTCCACCCACCCAGATCTACAACTGAGGCTTCATTCTGGAGCCCCCTTACCATTCTACCTTTAGCGGTGAGGGGGGGGGTCTGGAATCGGACGTGCAACTCTCGAACAGTCGAGATTAATTCACCTTGATCAACGGTGCTTAGGTGAATTCCGGACCCCCCCTGTCATTCTGTCGTTAATTGGGGGGGGTCCCGGAATGGAGTGGTGTGGAAAGTGGGGCCCCCTCCTATCCTGTTGACTACTGTGTCTCATTTCCCCCCTCTGCCACCTGTACTCCACTTAACCGCATGACGGGGCCTGTTCTCATTGGCTGTTCTCTAGCCCTGATGAGATTTGTCACCATTGGCCATTCGCTAGCCCTGCTGGGGTTCGATGGTTGCAGAGTCGAACGATTCGACATCACTATAGGACCGAGGTGAAAAATACAAAGAGGCACCACGATTAATTGACCTGTGATCATGACCCACGATCACATGGGAATAGAGAGAGAGAAAGAGCTAGCTTGCGCTAGGCCTCCTTAGGTAATTCAGGGGCTCTGATTCTGCAGAAACCAACGAAAATTTGATTATGGAAGTGGATATGTGAAAAGAGTGCATGAATACAGTAAACTAAGCACTTCTAAGTAGGGCAAATAAGTCAAACTCCCATCTCTTCCTCTCCATATTGAGAATACTTTGGGTGAAACATTGACACGCATCCCAAAAGGCACGTTCAAGAAATCTTCTCACAACCCAAATGCAAGGGCCACCCATAACTATTCTGTGGTGGAGGATTTGTCTCAAACCCCTTGTGCGATGTCTACTTTGGAGGTCCTCCAAAGCTGCCCTCCCTAGAGGAAATCTTTGTTAGCCACTTTAGGATCTACCGAGACTTGTAATCCAGGTACAATCATGCTAGATACAACCGACTTAAAACCTCATCTACCTTACCACGTAGCATTTCAAAAGGTAGTGGCTCACCCCACAAACAATTTTACTCGAAACATTTTCCGTATGGTGGTTGATGAGGGTGCCTCAACATGCATTATGTCATTGGCATGTTGGAAGGCCATTGGCCAGCTTGTTTTGTCTCTGTCACCTACTCTTCTCACTTCTTTCGACGCTCGTTCGTTCCGACCACATGGTATCATTCCCTCTTTCCCCATGTAGTTAGGAGGGAAGACCATGTGGGTCGAGGTAGAAGTAGTTGATGCATCCCACGACTACAATATCTTGTTAGGAAAGAGTTGGACTTACACTATGCAAGCATTGGTTGCTACAGTTTTCTAGGTCTTGTTGTTTCCACATGAGGACCAGATTTTGACCATTGATCAATTGTCTTTCTCCAGACCTGACCCTTCATTGGGGGTATCCGCGGTCCCGATGATTGATAATCCCCAACCAAGCATATTCAACGTAGGGGTTGGTTTGTGCCCATCTTTGATGGGTACCTTTGATTACCCGCCCCCTCAAGGTGATGTCAAGTTCATATCCGACCATCATAAGGTTGAGATTTTCCAAGTTTAGTCGTTTCGCACAATTTACTTCAATGATCCGTGGATACTTCCTTCCCCATCGGCCATGATGGAAGGGATAGAGCACCTTGGAATGTCCATGCCCTTTTCCACAGCTGAAGTAGCATACTCTTTAGTCCAGCAAGCTTCAGCTGACACAGATCCAACTCCTGCACACGAGTTAGATCTGATTCTAGAGCCTATTTGGTCTCAAGGCTCTCTCGCTGATACCGATTCACTAGACTTAGTCTTTCCCTCCGATGAAGCAATAATTGAAGCAATGACTAGTCCAGACAAACCCTGGGACAATCTCCATCACATATCATACTTCCTCCCATATTTAAGCAGAATCGAATCAAGAGAATTCGCCTTGATTATGACTGGAGATTGGTCTTTTCCTATTAATCCCTTAGCTACACATGAGGTTTATGCTGAGGGTAATATGGAAACTATCACTGAAACCATACCGATTAATATCTCTAGAATCCCTGGTGTTGTGGAGAATGTTTTCGTCGGAGCTGATTGTTCCCCCGGAGAGATTCAAATCTACACATATCTATTTAAAGAATTCCGTGATGTTTTTGCCTGGTCTTATGAGGAAATGTTAGGCATCGATCCAAAAATAGTTGAACATGAAATCACAACTTATCCAGATGCCAAGCCTATTCGGTAGAAGCTTCGTCTAGTTAATCCTAGGAAAGCAACAACCATTAAGGTTGAAGTTGAGAAACTGCTAAAAGATGGTTTTATCTATCCTATCCATTTGACCCAATGAGTGTCAAATTCGGTGCCAGTCAATAAGAAACAGGGCACGATTCATGTATGTATGGACTTCCTTGATTTGAACAAGGCTTGTCCAAAAGATAATTTTCCCACACCATTCATCGACCAGATAATTGATGAATGTGCATGTTGCGAGGCCTTTTATTTCATGGACAGTTTTTCAGGATATAATCAAATACAAATCAAACCCGACAAAAAACAACATTCATTTTTCCATGGGGTACATTCACATATCGTAAGATGCCCTTTGGTCTAAACAATGTTGGAGCGACCTTTCAGCGTGACATGTCTTTTGCTTTCCAAGATATCAAGCATATAGTCGAGGCCTATTTAGATGATTTAGCATCTCAATCTCGCAAGATAAAGGATCATCCCACACACCTCCAACTTATCTTTGAGAGATGTCGCTACTTCCGGATTTGCTTGAATCCAAACAAGTGCAACTTTTGCGTAACATCAGGACATTTTTTTTTGGAGTTTTGGGTCACTTTTGATGGGCCATGGGAAAAACCTTCGATGGTCAACTTGAGCATATAGGTTAGGTTTCCACCCCTACTTTTCTATCTCATTGTCTTTATCCCTTTTCCATAGGATCGATCCCATCAGGTTGCAACACTGAACCATCCTTGCTGCTTTAGAAGTGTCACGATTTGATGGTAGAGCTTACTGAAACATGGATGCCTTAGGTAGATCCTAGTTGCATTATGCTGTCCATGCTGTCATTGATGACTGTAGGCTCAGGAGTCCTTTTTGTTTTCCCTGATTACATGTTTGAGCCTTATTTGCATGACTCTTTCCCTCACCCACAAGACTCCCAGAACATAACGGGTCTTGTTTTAAGCCCTTTTCAGACCCACTAAACATGAAAAGATTGCCGAGCAATCTTGTGGCCTTTCACGCTCGTTAAACTGAAATTTGAAGCCACGTCTATCCGACGGTAGTTTACCCCTTTTTTTATCTGGACGGTCAACTGTACGAACAAAGGTATACTCTTAGGAACTTCAGTTCTCTAGAAGAGTACTCTCAGGTATAAATTTAACCCTTTTTCGGGCCCGAGGGACTAAATGTACGAAAAAGGAACCCCCACGAAGTCCATAGTTAAGCTCTTTTCAGACTCCCTAAAATTGAAAATATCGCCAAGTGACCTTATTCTTTTACTCTCATTAAAATGGTCCGAAAGAACATTCCTGACGGAGTCCATAGTTAATCTTTTTTTAGACTCCTTAAAAATGAAAAAATGGTCGAGTGATCTTGTCATTATCACACTCGTTAAAATGGTTTTGAATAGATGTCTTGTCAGTGCTAGTTTACCCCTTTTTCGAACCGACTAGACTACCTTCGAAAAAGTTACTCCAATGGAGTCTCCTTTTACATTTTTCAGACTCTCTAAATATGAAAAACCGCCGAGCTTACCTTCTCTGGGAACGTTAAACTTACATCGAAGGGTGTTACCATTGTGTGTTTTGTTAACTGTGTTTGCATACCTATGTCTTTGGTCTAATGTCGACTCCATGTTGCTCTCAACTGAACCATCTGAAGCATGCCTTATATGCAAGCCCTATAGCACTTTTCCTCTGTGTCCTGACACCATTGGTCCCAGGAGGGATTTTTCCTGAGTGTCCTTTCTTTGAACATCAGTCTTGTCCTTTCACTTCAAACTTGTATGTTTGCGACACTCATTCCTCCTTTGTAACGTAACATTCTCTTAATATTTTTCCAAAATTATTGAAAAAGACAAAAAAAAAATTAAATATACCCCAAAAAGAGGAAGGGAAAAGTATTTTCTTTATATTGGAAGCATAGTGAGTCACCCTTGGATAAAGCACATCTGTCATTTGTTCGTCAAACTCTGGGATTTAATACAATCTTAGGAATATTTTCTTGCTACATAGTGGTGTGTCCTCCTCCATTTGGTTATTCTTCCAAACATATGGAGAGTTTGCGTTGCCTCCTGCATCTTGAACTTATGTCAAATTCCATGTTGCCTAAGTCTCATTAGTTGTTGTGTTATTGTTCAAGGCAAGTTTTACCAAGTTTGGTTCGATCCCTCTGCAGTTTATCCCTTCTCATCATGCCCGACCATCCCAAACTTCCAATTAAGTCTTTGTTCGAGATCAATGAAGCCTTCAGTCTGTTCATCAAGATCCTCTAGTCCATGACCGATGAGCCGTCGAAGACCTCTGGGTAGTGAATTAGTACACTCATATTACACTCCTACCTGAGTTTTGAATATTTTGAAGCTGTTTCTCAAGCTCTAAAGACCTCATCTCCAACCATTAGGCCTCATCATCTTCTAGAAGATGGATACTCTACATGTATATCTTTTTGATTTCGAGATGTAGCTCCACTGTGTATTGCTCGCGGCTACACTTTATATATTTATATGACATGGATATACAATGCGTATGATTGGTAGCCATGATTTTATTTCATCCTAAGCATGGGTATGCCTGCCTCGGTGAGACAATTATTATTTTGTAGAAGGCACCTCCCGATTTCTGGTCCCTGGGATCACTTGTTTGGAACGTTGGTGAAGATTGTTAATATATTTTGGACATCAGATGCTCTTCTGACCTCACACATTAGGGGGCATCTATTATAACCCTAATTTTCACCAGGCATGCTTACCTAGTATCAGGCCATCTCAGATTCCTTCTTTGCCAAAACATTGCTGAACAACTCTTCTTAAAAAAACCTTTTATAAATACCCACGCACCCTGCTCCATTACTGCATGCGTGTACACACTAGCTGACCCAAGACAACCCGCGTGTACCTACAAAATCACGGAAAAAGGAAAGTTTATGATGGAACAAACAACTTTGGGTAAGTTAACTAAACCTTTCGGCCATGCATGGACGGTCACTCGACCAAATACCTATATTCTTCTAGCCTATAAAAGAAGGGTTAGGGGTCCCATTTGAAAATAGGAGAATCATAGTAAAGAAACTATACCTGATTAAACATTTCCTTTGTCCTAACCTTTAGCCATCCTTGTGCAAAGATAAGTATAGAGAAAATAAGTTGGAAGACAATGGAAGAAGATCCCGGGACTAGGATCGAGGAGTAGTGGCCGACTTTTTCATTGTAAGGTATCATTGTGAAGTTAATAAAAGAATTGCTTTTCCCGTCCCGCCATATGAGATTATCATTATTGGAATATTGATTGTACGATTGATTAAATATCTAACCTATTAGTTCATAGATCGAATGCATGTGGAGTTCTTTGTTTGTCTTTAGTGAATGCAGGTCAGCATTGGGAGGAGAGTTGCAGTCAAAGAACAACCAAGCACGAAAAGGGATTGACATCAAACACGGAAAATAAGGTACATCAACTTAATCTCTTGATCCTTGTATTTACATATGAGTAATGTGGTTTAGGCATTGGATGATGGTAAAAAGTAAGAATATTTAGGTCATTTATGCATGCATGATAAAACCCTTAGTGCTAGTCCATAGGAGGGATTTCCCACCCACAACACTAGACTCACATAGAGAATGACTTTTCCATAAATAAGGTTGTCCCAAAAGAACATCAAAAACTTCAAGGGGAGCAACATCACACAATACCTCATATTTGAATGTCTTGATGTCATATGATAGGCAACACTGTTGGATAATGCAAATATCACTTCCTTGGTGGAGCCATCTGATGGTGTAGGGATGTGGGAGTGGTGTTGTCTACAAGGCTAGCTGATTGATGACCTATGCTGAGATGAGGTTCTTCTAGATACCTCTATCAATGATGAAGTGCAACAAAGTGCCTTTCATCCACATCTATGAATGAAATAGTTTCTCTCCTTCCTCTGGCTCATGAGGTTCACTGGGCTGGATATTGGTGGTGGAAATAGTGGAACTGAGTTCCATGTCAATGATACGCCCCCCCTCATTTTGTTCTGTCTCAGATTCAGAACCCACATATGATTCAAAGGCTTTAACCTCGACCACCAATAACTTCTTTAAGTGGAAATCAATAGTGTTATGACAGGGGCTCTTATGGAAGTCGTACCACTTCCCGATATTTTTCTTTGTCTTTCCATTATCCTTATTTTCTTGCGGCTTGGAATGGTTGTCCTGAGGTTTCCCATATTTTCTATGTCCTTTGTTCTACGGGTTGGGGATTCCCTTTCCCTGCTTCTACTATGAGGGGTTCCCAGACCCAAACTGCCACGTATTTTTTTTAAGCTTCTTCTCTATTTTGATGACATATCGATAGGCTGTTCCCAAGGATGAGATGTCCAAAAACTCCATTTCTATATATATGTACCTATGTAGACCCATGCGGTACTTGAGCACCATATTTCACTCAGAATATTTTATACCCATTTTGGTGCGCAAGGTATGGAAGACATTGGTGAACTTTGGCATTGTTTGGTCTCTTTCCTGCCACAGTGTGGTCCATCTTGTATACAAGTTGTCATAACTTTGAATAGGGTAGTATTGTTCCTTTATAGCATCCCTAAAGAAACCTCAAGTGGGTGAAACTGCAAATAATGTGGATGCCTCTATTTCCTTTTTCTCACAAAAATTATCCCACCAATCATTTACATGGGGGATGACCTTGAGAAGCTAAAATGTAATCTTTTCTCTATCGAAAAAGTTGTGGTAGAAAAATACCCTTCTAGAAGGTTTAACCATTTATCTACGACATCTGCATCTATTTGAACTTCAAATATAGGAATATAAAAAATTATTTGTACCTTGAAGGGGGTGGAAAATCCACTTGAGGTGGGTGCATCGCTTGTCGATAGTCATCGAAGGATTTGTGCAAAGTTGTCCATCATCTCATTCGTATGTTGCTCAAGGGCCTCCTTGATCAACATTTTGAAAGGATATCTTGTCCCTTCTTCTTTATTTTCTCCCTTGATGGACAGTTTCTTGGGCATGCTTGAGCAGTTGTCCTCAAGAGAAACAAGCTTGAGACCCAACTCTCTATACCCTGATCGCGTCGGGGACATGCACTAAAAAAATGACAAGGAGAAGACTGCTCTGATACCATTGATCCAAATGTATGAGCAGAACGAAATGAAAACATATATTTATGATACTAACACAGAGACAAAGTGAATAATAATAGAGATACAATAAAACTTGACTTCTATTAAATAAGAAATATGTTGAAACTGTAAAATGCAGACTGAAAATAAGCTTACTAGAATGGTGGCAACATATCTCTGAGAAGAGATGTGATGGATACACTCATTCACAAGAATATGAGTAAAATGAGGCTCTAAAGGAATTTTTACAATAAAATTGAATGCCAAAAGCATATACATCCAAAAACCTAACCCTAGGAGATGAAGTGCCAAAATTCATGTGGGCCCCGTTGGGATAAGTTAGTACATAAACTTCCCAGGGTCATAACGTTTGTATACTATCTCTGTTTAGGGCGTATGATAGCTCGATGGAAAGGTATAGAAGAGGATATTCATTTTGTGGGCTCAATCAGAGCCTTTGACTATCATTGAGGTTCCCTATCATTAAAAAACATTGTTTAGGCCCTCAAAATGGCCCCAAAACTTTGGGACCCAAATAATTGCTAAAAATAGTAAATTTCCAAAAGATTTTTTTGAGCCAGTTGGAATAGGTGGGTGGACACCGAGATCCTCATTAATCATGGATCATCCTAGACATTCGTGAGCATTCCTGAATCCTCGTTGATCATTCCTCTCAATTGGAATCCTTTTGGACCACCAAAAGTTTTGATTACTCAACAACTAAGTGAGGGTAGAGTTCCCTCACCCTTCTGATCTGTATCCATTTTTTTTACTTGGTTTTAACCCTTTAAGAAAAACTGAAAGATATTCCACATCACCTCGTAGTGAAGTTTTGATTCTTCTTTTGAGAACAACATCTTTCTGTAGCTCGTCCAAATATTCTAGAGAAAAATCATCAACTTCTGGAACCTTCATACTTTCATCTTCATCCATAATCATAGGAGGCTCATAAAGCTTCAAATTCTCAACATTTACCATTGAATACATTTGCATGTAGGTTGGTAGATCTAAATGAAATAAATTAATACCAATATTTTCCAATATCCTGAATGGACCATACTATATTGGTCTTAGATTTTTACCTTTACCTTTCATTATATCATTCCTGATATGTGACCATACTTAATCACTGACTTCAAATTGATGATCAACCCGATGTAGATCATGCGTTGACTTATACTTGGCTCGAATCTTCTCCAATTGTTCCTATACTATTTGATGTAACCATTGAATATTTTGAATGAACATTTGATCTTTATCTATATCATCCTTTCTATCTTCTTTACTTGCTTCTCCAAAAACAAATTCCATAGGCGTTTTAGGCAAGTACACAAAACATACTTCAAAAGGAGTTTTCTAAGTAGATGAAGGCATTGCATGATTATAGGAATGTTGTATATAAGGTAATTGTTCATCCCATAACTTAGGATGCTTGATGTTGTAAGGTACTAGATCAATTATAATAGACGAAAACATAAATATTACAGAGAATAACAACAAAACAACACAATAGATGAAACCAAAACACAAAAATAATACCTTTATTGATAGGAAACAATGTTCACTTGCCTCTTCGAGGAGGCAAACTCAAACTGAGAAAAATTTGATTACAATAATTCTCAAGAAAAAAACTTTTCATTCCCTCGACTCCTATTTATACTAAATATATATAGAGGAAGATCTTCTAGAAGCAGAAGCTTCTATTAGGTCTTGTTACATTTGAATTATTCATTTTTATTACTAGGTATTATTAATATTTGCCTTTATTACATGGAAAATATATTATTCTACCTATGTGAGGGGTTAGGGAGTTTAGGTCCCTAACATTCCCTCCCCCTTAAAAAAAAAGATTGTCCTCAAGGCTTGAAATGAGGAAATTGCTACAAAATGGTAGTTGGCTCCCAGGTGGCATCTGCTGGAGTTGTATATTTCCACTGTACTAACACTTCCTTAATGGTGTTGACGTATATGATGATCATGTTGGTCCAATACTGATTGTGGCTGCAACCATATGGTTCCTTCTTCATCCAACTCAGGAAGACTAGTTTGAGTTTTTCACTTAGTTCCAATTACCTTCTTGAAGTAGGATACATGAAAAACTTGATGGATCTTAGAATGACTGGGCAAAGCTAACCGATAGGCCATGTGTCCCACATGCTTGAGAATTTTATAAGGACCATAAAATTTGGGTGCAATTTTTTGACAATGGTCATCCTTGAGTGAAGTCTTCTTATAAAGTTGTAGTCGAAGAAACACCTGGTCCCCTTAAACAAATTGACATTTTGAACGACCTTGATCTACTTGTTTCTTCATGTGATTCTGAGCCATGACAAAATTCTCTTTGAGGGTATGGAGAATAGCCTCTCGAACTGTAAGAGATTGGTCAACTGTCTGGACCTTCAAGACATTGTGCACGTTTGAGAGAACTGAAGGTGGATTTTTTCCATATAATTCTTCAAAAAGAGTCCTGTGAGTAGTTGTATGGTAAGAAGTGTTGTACGACCATTCAACTAGGGGTAACCATTGAACCCACTGATTTTTACTTTCATATGAAAAAAACCTCAAATATGTTTCCAAACACTTGTTTACAACTTCAGTTTGACCATCGTTCTAGGGATGATAGGTGGTGCTGAGATGCAATTGGGTGCCATGTAGCCTGGACAATTCTTACCAAAAATTGTTGGTGAAAGTGGGATCTCTGTTAGAAAAAATAGAATGAGGCATGCCATGAAGCTTGAATATATGATCCATGAAAAGTTGAGCCACAATGGAGGCAGTAAATAGGTGTTGAAGAGCACAAAAATGCACATACTTGGAAAGACGATCAACTACCACCATGATGACTGACTTATTTATCAATTTAGGTAATCCAATAATGAAATCCATAGATATATCCCTCCAAATAACAAGTGGAATCGGAAGCGGTTATAGTGTACCGAGGGATTTGATGATTTATCCCTTCTTGCATTGAAAAACATCACATTCCACCACAAAAGTGTGAATGTCCTGTTTAATACCATCTTAGAAAAAATAACGTTTGACCATGTCATAGGTTTTGGAAAACCTTGAGTGCCCAACTATGGGTGTAGCATGAAGCTAAAAAAGAACTGTGGATTTAAGTTATGATTGTTTACTTAAATACAAATAGAATTTGTAGTGAACCTCATCATTGTGCCAAGAGTACTCTGGGGAAATTGGAGAATTGGCTTGCAATTGTTGGACCAGACATGAAATTTTGGGACCTTGCAGCCATTCCCGGCGAACAACTTCAATCCAATCTGGTACAATGAAGGAGAGGGAAAAATGGACCCTTCATCTTTGTATTTTCTTGAAAGAGTGTCAACAACCACATTCTATTTTCCTTTCTTGTAAATGATCTCATAATCATATCCAAATAGCTTAGTCACCCATTTTGTTTTTCTCTGGGGATGAAAGACATTGCTCTAGAAAATACTTGAGGCTTTGATGATCTGTCTTAATTTGGAAGCATTACCCCAATAGATAAGGGCATTCAAGATCCATTGCATGAAAAATGGCCAACATTTTCTTTTCATAGGTTGATTAGCCCAAATGTTGCTCTGACAGTTGTTTGCTTGTAAAGGAAAAAGGCCGACCATCTTTCATAAGGACTGCTCCAATTCCTCTCTCGAAAGCATCACATTCTAGGACAAAGGTCTTTTTGAAGTCAGGAAGGGCCAAGAAAGGAGTGGTGCAAATAGCCTCCTTCAAGTAATGAAATGAATGATCAACAACTCGAGTCTAAGTGAAAGAATTATTTTTAAGGAGAGTAGTGAGAGGCACCGCAATATTTCCATAATTCTTAACAAACTTGCGATAATAGTCTGTTAAACCTAGAAAAACATGCAATCTTTTGAGAGTCTTAGGGCGAGGAAAATCCTGCATAGCTTCAATATTCTTAGGATCCACCTTGACACCTACCTTGCCAACAATATGACCCAATTACTTAACTTCCAAGGCTCCAAAAGAACATTTAGATTTTCTGAGGAAAATTTGGTGCTGAAAGAGTAGATGAAGAACTCGATCCACATGAGAAAGATGGGATGACCAAGTTTTACTATAGATGAGAATATCGTAAAGAAAACTAAGACAAAATGATGGAGAAAACGATGGAAGACATGATTAATGAGGCTTTGGAAAGTGGAGGGAGCATTAAAGAAGCCAAAGGGCATGAACAAGAAATCATAGTGTCCCTCATGTGTTCCAAATGTAGTCTTAGGAATGTCTTCCTCTTTCATACGTATCTGGTAGTAGCCAGCATAAATATCAAGTTTAGTAAATAACTGGGCACCATTTAATTCATCCAAGAGATAATAAATGACATGAATGGGAAATTTGTCTTTGATGGTGAGTTTGTTGAGGGTGCAAAAGTCAGGACACATGCACCAAGAGCCTTCTTTCTTAAGTACCATGACCATATGCGAAGAATAGGGGCTATTACTAGGACAGATATTTCCTGGGGAAAGCAATTCTTGAAATTTTTTCTCAATTTCATTTTTCTGGGCAAAGGGAGGATGATAGGGATGGACATTAAGAGGAATTTTGTTGAGGACGAGGGGAATGGAATTATGAACACCACGGGAAGGAGGAAGTCCCTAGGAAGTTTAAAATAGATATTGATGTTTGGAGAGGATGGATTAGAGGCCAGGAGGCACAAAGGGTGTCTCAATGGTGTGAATGGAGTGGAGTTGTGCAATAATGATGGAATGACCTTTTTTGAGGAACTTTTCCATGCGATGGGAACTAGAGAACCTGCTATGATTCCTTGTAACTTATATTGTTGGCCCTCCTAGGTGAATTGCATGGTTAATTAATCCTTAAAATCCATGAGAATGGGGCCCATAGTCCTTAAACATTCGACATCCAACACAATGTTACAACCATCCATGTCAATAGAAAACATATGAGATTTCATATTTTCACAACACCGCCCACATTTCATGGATTCGCCATTGGAAATCACGATTTGAAATTTGTTGACTGCTCGGATATAACAATCGATTTCTTGGGCAATGTAGCGATGAGTAAAATTATGGGTGCTTCCATTGTCAATGAGGATGATAAGCAATTATTGAGAGTTTGGGGAGCAGAGAACTCGGCGAGAGCATTCAATAAAATGACCGGTTCAACTTCTGGGGGGTCTGAGGGTGGAGTTAGGTCAGTGGGTTTAGGTGACTGGACCACAGGGGGAGCCTTGACATATTCTTCAGAAAAATCCTCAGAGATGGCCATAAAAATATTTTTTTCACTACACTTGTGCCTGGGAAAATGTTTGTCATCACAATTATAACAAAGGCCCTTGAGTTGGTGTTCAACCATTTATGCTCGTGTTAATTTATGGATCTTTAGTGGAGTGAAAGTAGGAGCAAGAGTGACTATTTTAGGGCGAGGAATAAAGGAAGTTTTTTTAGTTTGATAAGAAACAACCTGTTGTGATTCCTTATCTCTTTTAGTATATTCCACCCAAATCTAGGGGTGCGCCATGAAGAGGTGGGCACAAATCGCATCCTTGAGGTCACTGATAAAACGTTCTTGGAAAAAATCATCAGACATTCCCTCCATGAGAAAGGTGAATCACTCAAAAGCAACTATAAAGTATTCCATTGTGCCAGATTGTTCCAACTTTTTCAAACAACCTAAATGGTGGGTGTCAGTGTCAAAGCGTTCATAAATCTTTGCAAAAAATTGTATCCAAGCCACATTCCCTTGGTGAACATTTTTTCTCCATTTCCATCATTGCCAATGTTCTTGATCTAGATGGAGAATACAATACCAGATTTTTTCCAACTCATCTATACTGTCATACAAAGAGAAATAATGTTCCATTTGAGTTAAAGAGATGGTGGGATCCAAGCCATAAAATGTTTTCAAATCCACTCATGGAAGGCGTAGGTCATGTTGACAGTGATGGGGCTGAAAGTTCTGGGAATTGGAGGAAATTTCACGTTTGGGGTGCATAGGTGGGTTAGTGGAGGTAAGGTCTCCAATAATATTCATCTTGGCACAAATCTAGCCAACGAAGGATTCAAGCTGGGTAGAGAGGTCCTGTTTCAGGGTTTCCATTTTTACATCTATGGTGGAATGCATCTTGTTATTGATGGTGGTAATATTGGCACTGAGTTTCCACACTTCCTTCTAGGCCTCTATGAAATCAGATGACAAGGTATTGAGGTGGGATTCAAGGTCTTGGCTATGAGTGTGGGCGATCATGAAAGGGGCAACCGAAAAGGGGTGGGTGGGACCACACAAAAAAGGGGTTATGGGTGAAGGGTATCACGACGATTAGGGAGACAAGGGGAATCCAATGGGGTAAATCCCAAACAAGGGGGATGAAAGGGGGTCAGGTCCATGGAATATTTTTTGCTAAAAAATGATAGATATGATTGTGATCAGGGCGAAGAGAGGAATCAAATGGGATAGGGCTCAAATAATAGTTCAGGAAGAATCCAAACTTTTGTTTTTTACTCTGGTGGAGTTATACTACAATCTAAAGAATAATGCAGTGTTAAAGGCCCCAAATTCTTAATAGGAAAAAATGTGTAGTAATTTTGCAACCATAATGGAGGAGGTAAAGTTGCACATAAATATATCTTGTCTATTATGTTTATGTTTCCATCCCAAGGGTTAGGGTATTCATGGTTTTTATATACAAGGGGTTTTCCCTGTGCTATATCTCTCTGATATATGTGTGGTCTCCAACTGTAGTACTCAACCCAATATCTCAGGGATCCAACTAAGGAGGCTAGACCGTGCCCTTAGCCATACTACTTGACTACCTAGGTACTAAAGAGTATATTACCGAGTGATTTTCTTGGTGGAACTATAAAATTCAGGTGGTCAATTTTTTTTATCTATTGATCCAGGCAGATATCAGTGACCACCCACCTATTCCACAGGCTCGAAAAACAGTTTTCCATCTTGGCAGTTTTTCAACAGTTTTTCAGGTTCCAAACTTCTGGGGTTATTTTGAAGCCCTAAATGATGGTTTTTGGGGACTTGGGCCCCGAGTTATTTCCAAATGCATTGACTTTCACCAATCCAATTTTTTTCTTCTCGGTTTGACCTTTCCAACGGTGTATCGAGTGCCCCAAACAGAGATCGTATGCAAACGTTACACCCCCAGGAAGTTGACGTATCAACTACCCCCATCAGGGCTTGCAAACCTTTTGGCTTTTCATCTTTATGGGTTATGGTTTTGGATTTTACTGATGTTAAAAATACCTTTGGTGCCTCATTGTAACTACCAACTTCTCGGGAATGCATGTAGCTGTCACATCTCTTTTGAGAGATAAGATTCCACCATTCTAGCGAGTCTTTCACTCTGTATTTTTAGTCTCTGTACATTTATTTCATTAATAGAAATCGTGTATTACTATATTTCTCTATTTCTAGAAATATTTATGTTTATTTCATTGTAGTATCTTTGCTTTCATTTCATTCTCAAAAATATTCTGGATCATCTATGGAGGGATTTAGGATATCTAGGTCGATCCATATACAAGTGTTGTCTAATGCGATACCACTCAAAGGGGTACCAAAAGGGGTTACAAGGGTGGCCAACAATGTTCTCTTAAGTACCACTTATAGTTCCTATGTGTATGCTTCCCTGATCATGGATTTATGTGCTAAACGATAGATCTTTGTAGCTTTAAGATGCCATAATAAATCTCTACTCCGAAAAAAAATAACCCACAATTCTTTACCAAGGAAAGTGCTCTGATAGCACTTGGAACGTATCAGATCTATTACAATAGCTGAAAATAGAAATATTGCAAAGAATAACAACGAAACAACACAATATATGAAACCACAACATCAAAATAATACCTTTATTGATAGGAAACAATGTCCAGTTTCCTTTTTGAGGGGCTAACCTCCAACAGAGCAATGCTCTATTACAATAATTCTCAAGACAAAAAATTCTCATGCCCTCGACTCCTATTTATACTAAATCTATCTACCAAAAGAACAGTCTAGATGAATATCTTCTAGAAGTGGAAGCTTCTATTAGTTCTTCTTACATTTGACTTATTCTTCCTTATTACTAAGACTTATTAATATTGACCTTTATTACATGGAAACTATATTATTCTACCTACATGAGGGGTTAGGGAGGTTAGGTCCCTAACAACTGCAGTATCCTTGAAGTAGATGTACCACTCTTATTTTTACCACCTCTATCTGTTCATCTGTCTGTGGATGGAAAGTTGTCCTCTTCTTGAACTTAGTATCCCTTAGATCCCATAAATGAGACCAAAAATTTCCCAAAAAACGAGAGTCTCGATATGATATTATAGATGTAGGAAGTCCAAAATGAACCCATACATTAGAAGAAAACATTTGTGTTATCTGTTCAGCTGTGACATGTTTCTTGCATGGCATCAAAATACACATATCCTTGAATATGTTCACCATGACATATAGATAATCATGACATGTCCTAGACATCGACAAACCCCCTACAAAGTCCATGGAGATAATTTCCTATCGCTGAGAAGGTACTGGAAGTGTCGTATATAACCCTAGATTTCTGTTGCTAGTCTTTCTTGTGGCACACATAACACACCCTTTGATATAATTGGAAACATTTTCATTCACTCGAGGCCAATAACAATACCTATGCAATTGTGCAATTGTCTTACCAACCCCAAAATGATTAGATATGAGAGATGTATGAGCTTCTCTGATTACATTCACTCTTTCATCTCTTGGTATACATAGTTTTCCAAGATGATATAATAAACTATCATGCATATAATAACATGTCTGCTGATTTTTGTGAGTTAATGCATCATATACTTCTTTAAAATCATCATCCTTAACATATTGTTCAACATAACTTTCATGTTCTAAAGGATTATACCTAACTATTGTGGATGCGTTAATTACTAGTATTGACAACATATATGCAACCTTGTTATGAATACCCTTCTTATACTTGATTACCAAATGAAACTGTTATAGAAAAACTATCCACCAGAAGTTTCATGATTGTTGTAGCTTGGTTTGTGACTGCAAATACTCTAATGGATAATGATTGGTATGAATTATTGTCTCCTTCCCCATTAAGTAATGCTTCCATTTCTTATCACTTTGTACCAACACATACAATTTCTTATCATATGTTGGATATTTAATCACAACTTGAGTGAAAGTATCAGAATGATAACATATGTGTTTACCTCGTTACATCAAGACTGCTCCCATGGCATATTTTCTTGCATCAGTTTGAATCTCAAATGGATGTTGTAGATCTGACAAAGCCAAAACTGGTGTGATTCTTATCTTTTCTTTCAATGTATCGAAGGATTTTTGCTACTTGCCTCCCCATTGAAAGACTTGTTTAACACTTGTTAATGCATGTAGAGGTGTTCCTATGTGTTATATCCCTAAAATTCTCTACCTATGCATACATGGAATTGGCCTTTCTACTTGCATAATTTTCAAAATCATTGTTGAGGAAATCTATTTAAAAAACCATTTTTTGGAGCATGTACATACCCTGATGCACTACTTCCCACATACATATGCTTGTTGCATGCTAGAAAACCCCCGTACCTATGATAGCTACATAGTAAACAACCCGCGTTTACCTCCAAAAGTTGCAAAAAATAAAAATTTGCAAATAATTCGACGGAGTTTACAGGATATTGATGGTTTCCCAACCAATTCACCTATCGTAGCCCACCCCTAAACCGACTAACTATCCTTTTGTCATATAAAATTAGGTCTTGGGGTCCCATTCCAACATCAAGCATTAGAACAATGAAACTCTACCCAAATCCCTTTTCCCTCCTTGCCCAAGTATTTGCAACCCCTTCTGAGTTTTTTCCTTAGCATTCCCTCTCTATCCTTTTCTCCTATACAATCCCTTCCCTTCCCTTGAAGTGATCAGCTGATTGTGAGAGAAAGCATTGGGATAGTGCAATTGGAGTAGTATTAAGAGGAACCCAGACCAGGTTCGTAGGAGCGTCGGTCTACGAAGGCTGTAATTTTCAATCTTTGCATTTGAATAAAATAATTTTTTTCCTATCCCAAATGATATCTTTATGTTTTTAATTTGATTTAAGACAATCTAATTCCTAAAATACCCCAAACACCCTAAACAAATGAACAAAAAGAGATAGGAAAGTGGGTCAGAAGTAGTACCAGTAGCACACACATACACATGTAAATACATTTGTAAAAAGGATGTATATAT
>SNQJ01S0145529.1:0-23703 GCA_010110895.2 Picea sitchensis | reverse complement strand
TGAACAGGTCCCACATCTGTACATAACAGATTTATAAGTTAGTACTCTGACACACACATAAAAAGGATATATATGAAAATTAAAAATTTAATAACTTCAAAAAATATATGTTACCTATCTCGCCACGCTCCTCGCTAGGGGGAACGGGAATGTCTAGATCTCTAACGAATATTATCCCTACATAGGGATAGTCCTCTATCACTAAGATCTGACGTGACCACTAATAGAATAATTTGTCATCGAAGGCCTCTTGGGTCCTTCCTCCACCCTGTCTAGGAAGTAATACTGCCCACCTACACATTGTTAGGAAGGAGGAAATATGCCATGGTACTGTCTCTCTATGAATGAGACTAGTCACCCTCAAAGAAGAAGAAGGAACACAAAATGATACCCAAAGTTCTTGTTGGTATGCCTACGACACTCTGTGAGTTGTCTCTTCATGCATACTAGCATGGTATTACTCGAGTAAAAAATAGTCTCCTCTAAAAACTGAACTGCAAAATGCATATGTGCACTGGAGGCCTAATGGAGTGCTATAGATCCATTAATCCGCCTGATCATGAGTAAAATCATTCGCAAGGAGAAGATGGTAATCTTATGAATTACTACCTGAGAGCCTACTTTCTTGGTACTAGCCTCATAGTGCATCACGATGTAGTCTTCAATGTTGTATGGACTCGGAGCAAAGGTCCTTAGGTTAATCAGTTCACCTCTCCTAGAGAGGCCAGTCAAGAAATAAATATCCTTTGTGGTTGGGGTCAGTGACTGACCCTCCAACATGAATGCCTTTGCGTTCGGAAGCCAATACTCTACCAAGGCATTGAGAAGCCTCGGTTGTGCCCTCATGAACGTACACTGAAATAATTTCCAAAGGCCACACTATTTTAGTGTAGCAACCACTGTAGGATCCTCCTTGACTAAGACATCTAGCTCATCATGTTCCCTCTCTCTCCAGTGAACATACATCCTGTCACATGAAAAGATCGAGAGGGTTTAGTTTCTTGTATTTTATTTTTTTTCAAATCAAAAGGAGGTGTATGTGAGATGTAGTTGATGCAATCATGTATGTACTCAGGTTTTTTATTACTCTGCCTGAGTACATACATGGGCTGACTTTGGATAGCCTGCATACACGCAGACATGAATGTTTTTCAAAGGCATGCCCCTCCCAAAACAAAAATTAAAGGAATATGAGTAAATTTAATTGCAAGAGGGGGGAGTTTGTACTTACTTGTTCCAAGTAGGAGGGCTTTCCGTCCACCATAGCTCCCAAAAATTTATTTTTTGACAAAGGTGTTTTTGACTTTTTGTTAATTTCCAAGTTGCAATGGTAAAAATGAGTTGTCCACCTTTATTTATAGAATTTTTTGGCCCTTTTCCCCCTAATTTGTCCCCCCCTTTTGTTTTCCTTGCTTGGTGGTTTCTTGAGTTCTCTTTTGAGTTATCTTTCGGTCATCTTGATAAACTAGTCCTTATGGTTTGGTAATTTTTTGGGATCGGTTACATTTACGTCATCCCTTGGTAAAAGTCAGTTTTTCCAACTTTTGCATATAAGTTAGGTTTTCACTCTGAACTTTCTACATGTTGTTGTCTTTTTCTCTTTTTCATAGGATCGACCCCACTGAAGTGTGACACATAACCTTCTCTACCGGTTTAGAAGTGTCGTAATTAGGTGGTAGAGCCTACCTCTACATGGATACCCTAGGTAGATCCTTTCTTGCATTTTGGCGTCAATGTTGTTAGTTTTGACTATAGGCTTGGGATTTCTTGTTATTTCCATCATGATTACATATTGAAGCCTCATTCTTCTTCCTAATCATCATTCTTGGCCTTACCCTCAGGACTCCCTAATGAGCATGCTTTGTTGTCTTTCAAGATCGCTTTAAATTTCAAAAGCAACACCCAATGAGACTGTATTTATTATTTTCGATCTCGTATAGATTACTTGAGAAAATTATCCCCCTAGAGTCTTCTTTAAGACCTTTTCAGACTCTCTGAAATTGAAAATATTGTCGAGCAATCTTGTTTCCCTTCATGCTCGCCAAACTCAAATTTGAAGGCACATCTTTCCAGCGGTAGTTTACCCCTTTTTCGGTCTGGATGGCTAATTTTACAAATAAAGGTATGCTATAGGAACTTTGGTTCACTAGAAGAGTATTCTCAGGCATAAGTTTAACCCTTTTTGAAGCCCAAGGGACTAAATTTTTGAAAAAGGAACATTCTCGTTGGTTTTGGTTTATCTCTTTTTCAGGCCTTGGAGATTACTTACGAAAAAGGAACCCCCCTAAGTCCATAGTTAAGATCTTTTCAAACTCCCTAAATATGAAAATATCACCGAGTGACCTTGTTACTTCACACTCGTTAAATTGGTCCAGAAGAACATCTACTTGGCATGAGTTTAACCCTTTTTCCATCCAGTAGATTATTGCAGGAAAAAGGTACACGTCGGGAGATTCGTCTTGCCGTGAGAATTCTCCTCATTTATATTTTATACTTTTTCGATATAAGGAGACTAAACCTAGAAAAATAATATGAGTCCATAGTTAAGCTCCTTTCAGACTCCTTAAAATTGAAAATATAGCTGAGTGATATTTTCTTTGTCACACTCGTTAAAATGGTTTTGAAAATACATCATTTTGGTGCAAGTTTAACCATTTTTTCGAGTCGATTGGACTACTTGTGAAAAAGGTACTCCATGAAGTCTTCTTTTTGCACTTTTTCAAACTCTCCAAACATGAAAAAACCACTAAGATTACCTTCCATGGGCTCATTAAAAATTTACATGGAAGGAGTCTTGTTGTGTCATGCTTAATTGCATTGTGGGTCTCATCTTTATGTCTTTTGGCCTAATTATGGATCCATGTTGCATAGGTAGAGAATTTTAGAGATATAATATATTCCCCCTAATGTGTGAGGTCAAAAGAGCGATTGATGGATGGAATACATTACAATATCTTTACCAATGGGAATGTACAAAGTTGAGTGAGCCCGTGACCAGAGTTCGAGAGGTCTCCATCTACAAAAAATAATAAACTCTTTGAGGTAGGAATGCCCATGCTTGGGATGAAATAATCATGGCTTCCAATAAAGTACATTTCAAATCCATGTCATATAAATGTCTATATAAAGTGAAGCCGCGAGAAATACACAACGAATATACATCTCAAAATCATTTGATGTTATTTGAATACAATACATTATGCGTTGTCAAGGAGCATCAGTATGTGGCTAGAGATGAGGGATTCATAGCTCGAGAAACAAATTTAATATATTTATAACCTCATATAAGAGTACAATAGGAGTGTAAGACACACTACTCTAAGGTCTTCGAAAATCCGTCGAGAAAAGACTAGAGGATCCCGATGATCAAGCACAAAAAATTGTTGATTTGGAATCTGGACTTGAATAGAATCATGGGATGGCGGACTCATGAAAGTCAAGAGAAAAATTGTAGAATGGGTGACTCAGGTTGAATAAAATTCGCTTGGAAAAAATCATGAAAGATGATCAGACTCAGGCATCATAACATTGATATAAGTCTAGGATGCAGGAGGAACCACAAAATCTCCATATGTTTGGAAGAGTAACCAAATGGAGGAGGACACAACTCCATGTAGCGAGAACAACTTCTTAAGTTCATACTAGATCCCAATTCTTGGATAACAAACAAAATGATGTTCTTTGTCCAAGGGTGACTATCTTGCTGCCGAAAAAAGAATGTATATTTCCCATCCGCTCTTTTTGGAATATTTGATTTTTTTTTGTCTTTTTCAAATTTTTAATGAGCTTGAAAAGGAATAAAAGAATGCTACATTACAAATGAGGAACGATTTTTGTGGACAATAAAATTGGTTCCAAGCACATGGATCATACTGATGCTCATGGAAAGGAGACATGTGCATGATAAGGACACTCGGGGAAAATTCATCCATGGGTCAAGGTGTCAAATTGCAGAGGAAAAAAGTGCTACAAGGCTTGTGTATAGGGAATGATTTAAAGGTTCAGTTGAGAGAAACATGTAGCCGGCATTAGGCCAAAAGATGCAAAGATGATACCTGCAATGAGATTAAGCATGACACAACAAGACCCCTTCCATGTAAAATTTTAAAAAGAATAGGGAAGGTAATCTCAGTGGTTTTTTCACATTTATAGAGTCTCAAAAAATGCAAAAATAAGACTCCAGGGAGTACCTTTTTCACAATTAGTCCAATCGGCTTGAAAAAGGGTTAAACTTGCACCGAAAGGACATTTTTTCAAAACCATTTTAATGAGTGTGACAGAGACAAGATCACTCAACTATCTTTTCAATTTTAAGGATTCTGAAAATAGCTTAACTATGGATTCACAACCTTTTTCTAGGTTTAGTCTCCTAAGTCCGAAAAAGTATAAAATATAATTGAGGAGAACTCTCCTAGCGAGACGAATCTCCCAAGGCATACCTTTTTCCACAATAATTTACTGGCTGGAAAAAGGGTTAACTTCATGTCAAGTATATGTTCTTCTGGACCAATTTAACGAGTGTGAAGGAACAAGGTCACTCAACGATATTTTCATTTTTAGGGATTCTGAAAAGAGATTAACTATGGACTCCGGGGGCGTTCCTTTTCCATAAGTAATCTCCAAGGCTCGAAAAAGGTGATAAAAAAAAACCAAGGAGAATGTTCCTTTTTCAAAAATTTAGTCCCTCAGGCCCGAAAAAGGGTTAAAATTACACCTGAGAATACTCTTCTAGCGAACTGAAGTTCCTATATCATACCTTTATTTGTAAAATTAGCCATCCAGACCAAAAAAGGGGTAAACTACCACTGGAAAGATGTGCCTTCAAATTTGAGTTTGGCGAGCGTGAAGGGAAACAAGATCGCTTGAAAATATTTTCAATTTTAGAAATTTTGAAAAGGGCATAAAGAAGACTCGAAGAGGGGGATAATTTTCTCAAGTAATCCAAATGAGATAGAAAATAATAAATACAGTCTCGCTGGATGTTACTTTTGAAATTTAAAGTGAGCTTGGAAGACAAAAAACCATGTTCGTTAGGGAGTCCCATGGGTAAGGCCAAAAATGAATATTAGCAAGAAGAATGAGGCTTCAATATGCAATCATGGTGGGACTAGCCAAGACTCCCAAGCCTATAGTCAAAACTCATAGCATGGATGCCAAAATGCAACAAAGGATCTACCTAGGGAATGCATGTAGAGGTAGGCTCTACCACATAAAGTACGACACACTTATCAACAAGGAAGGTTAGTGTCGCAATTCAATGGGGTGGATCCTAAGGCCAAATGAACTAGGAAACATATAATGAAAAAATAAAAGTAGGGAAAACTTAAACTATATGTCGGTTTCAAGGTCAATACCTGTCAGAATGGATTGATACAATGAACAAAATTCAAAGAAAAATGTCTCCAAGATCCTGTATATAAGGCCAATGACACTCATCTAGAAGTTAATAAATCTAGTATAGATAGAAACTTCGAAAAATAGGAGATGCTACTAAATACAAAACTTGAAAACAACAAACCTAGACTGTACAATATGTACAAGGTACCGCACAATCGTATGACTCGTGCATAGTACTATTTCAGGTAGAGCTCGATGCTAGGCTCTGACCAAGAGTCTCTTCGATAGTCAACCTGGAAAGTCTCCCAAAAGGGAAGAAAACAAAAACCATGGTGTAAGTATTCCCACAGTATAGAAACTGTAGTCATGGCTTCAAGGATATCCTCATCCGAAGTCAATTCAAAATCCGAGAAAACACGCGAACGAGGAGGGTCGACAGTCCCAAAGGGAAAATAAAATTGACCATATTCCATATGATGATGAAGGTTTTGTCCAAGACTGGTAGAGTCTATCAATGAAGAATCAAAAGCACAAGGGATCGAGGATGTAAAAACAACGAGATCAGACTCAAAGGAAACTTGAGATCACTTGGATCAAGAGGGGCAAGCAAGGGCTCTGATTCCCCCATTGGATAAACCAATAGATCAATTGTTGAGACCAAGTCTCAAGAAAGAAAATATGATTTCACAGTTTCCTACTCAGGAGCAATTGAACATCGAGGATAAGACACCACATAATTTACCTGTGGTGTGGTAGAGTCTACATGAATACTAAGAACATATAAAAGGGTAGTCTAAACTAATGCCAAATTAGGATGATGATTAACAAATTCCATTTGGTCGATAGTGAAAATTCTTCCACTGTGAGGGAAATGCATCACTTGGAAGAGCATAGACACCACAACATTCATATCATTTACATAATCATGCCCAAGAAGCATATTGAAATCTAATGGGACTTGAACCACTATAACATCGACAAGGATAGTCTTCCCACCTAATGAGATAGGCAACTGAGGGAGAATACCCAAATATTCACTAGGACATCTGTCAAAAGCCAACAACTTCTGCAAAGTAGTCGGAAGCTCAGGAGAACCCAAATCTTTCCAAGCTGAGGAAGATAAAATACTTGCAGAGGCTCCTTCATCTACAATACATCGGTAAATATTTTTTTAATTAACTTCAACCCTTATTTGAAAAGGTGAAAAAGAATGAAGGAGAGGCTCAACAAGGTGATTCGAATCAAAGGAAACCATCCTAGTACTTGTAAGGGGTATGGTTGAAGTGAGTGGAGTGCCCCCTTGTTCTAAAAGTACTGAAATGGAAATGCTAAAAACACAGTCGGTAGACACATCAATCCCCAACAAAAGAGTGGGATCAACCAAATATTTCATCGGCATGACCACTTTGGTAGAATTGACACTCTCCAAGAGAAGAGTGGGATCAACCGAATATTGCATCGGTGTGACCACTTTAGTAGATTCGATGCTCTCCAAGATAAGAGTGGGATCAACCAAATATTGCATTGGTGTGATCACTTTGGTAGACTCGAAACTCTCCAGGAGAAGAGTGGGATCAACCAAAAATTGCATCAGCATGACCACTTCCTCAACCAATGGATGAGAAGGCTATGAGGAATCCTCATAAGAATCATAATTAGAAGAGCTTACATACAGGGACCACAATCTTCATGCCTCTAGAAGACCAAAGAATAAATGAGTAAGGTGATCTCCCTTGCAAAACTTACAAGGGAACTTAAGCGTATGTCATATTCGTCTAGGTTTCTAAACAACATCAATTCCCCCAGCATGATTGGCAGTGGTTTGTTTCTTGTCACCAACATGACTAGTAGAGGTTATTGACATATCACGGGTATGACTCACATTGACAAGAATCATGCCCCCAACATGAGTTGCAGTGGTTGGTTTCACATCTCCAACACAACTTGCAGAGGTTGGTGATTGGTCGATAACATGGCTCACAGACGCTACATACCTATCGTCAATATGAATAGAAGTGACTGGAATTTCCCCCCTAACATGACTTACAAAGGCAAGGTTCTTTCCCCCAACATGACTCGCAGAGGTTGTTGATAACTTTCCAACATGACTAGAAAAGGTTGGTTTTTTCCCCCCCATCATGACTTGTAGAGGTTGGGTGATAGTCTTCAACATGACTTGCAAAGGTCGATGACCTATCTCCAACATGACTCACAGATGTTTCTGATTTCTTATTCCTATTCTTCCTCTTTCTATTTCGTTTAGACTTCCGGTTACTAGTAGCTATAATTTCACCAGAGAAGGAAGAAGGAGGAGGATAAGAAATTGTTGATGAAGGGATATAAACATGATGCCCATGAAATAATGTGATTAACTGAGAAGCGTCAAGAGAATTTGGGACATTTGGAATGGTACCCAACCAAAATGATAGTCCCACATTCAACCCAGGAACGTACAAAGTGGCCATCAAAGGGACACCAACATTTCTGAAGAAAGGAAAAGAACAAGAATCCCCTTGTGAATGGGTTCCTTGGTTGGTATCGTCATTAAATTTTTCCATGAAGATATTTATGCATAGGGTCGGATCATTCAAGTCCATAAACGACTCACACACTAACTCTGGCAAACCAATGGTATATAAAAAAAACAACGCCTATAAAGAGGCGGCTCCACATTTCTAAGCGGAATAACAAAAGGTCCTCACAGTCGGCGGAGTGGGCGGTATACAACCTTAGGTTAGAGACCCAAAGAAATGACTAACTAACTCGCTATGGAAAACTAGGGAGCAGAGACCACACCACTAAGAAGAAAATCCTAAAAATATACAAATCAAACAAACTACCTTTCTCAATGATTTCGACCTAGGGAGATGAAGTCCTGATCATCCAAAGAATTCACAAAGGAAAACAATTGGCCGAGAGAAGCATTTAAATAGACCTCTGATCGATGGTCCCTTTGGGTGTCTCCTAGAGAATATAGAGTTTTCCTCAGGTACCACGATACACCCCTCACAGTCACCTATGTGTCAAACCATATAAAGGAAACTAGGCTAAGAACTTGTAATCAACAACCAAGGGGGTACAATCGACAACCGGGTGAGTGTGTGGGCAGGGTAACTAAGCCCAAAGATCTTCCTGAGCCCTGAAACACAATCAATCTTAGAGTACCTTGGATGGATCCAAGTTTCTCATAGGTCTGATACAATTCGGGCCAGTAACACTACATGATTCCACCCTAATACACACTCTCCCAAATGCTTTGTCAGGATCAAGAGTGGATATCTCCATCACCGTCCTCTACGCAGCCTCATGTTTGACTCCTATGTGATAGGAGCTTCCCGGATTGAGTAATTACAAGGTGGATTTTTCACACCCTGGCACAGACACCTAAGTTAAGTTTTGGTTGGCCTTGGAGAGTTTAACTCTCCACACCTAATCCAAATCCCTAGCCTAAGCTATTGGTGAACCCTAGAAAAAGTTCTATTAAAATATTTTAGATTAACATGTTTATTTTAAGGGATTTTCTTACTCAAGGAACGGAAGTGAAACTGATGTTGTTTGAAACTCTTGCAAAAATGAAACTTATAATAATACTGGAAAACCAAAATTTACACTAATCCTTCAAATGAAAAGAGTTTCAAGGAAGAAAAATCATGAATAATCCTTCAAATTTAAAAATGCAATATTTTCTCCTTTCAATGCAAAATGCACAATGCAAATTTCGAGTGAAACAAAAGAGAAAATGAAAGTATTTTTTTTCTTATTTTTTCTTTTGAAATACTTTCAAGATGAGAAGAAAATACAACACTATGCTAATTTCTTTTTCTTTTCAAATAACAATGCAAATCAATGGAAAGAAAGGAAGAGACCTAGAAAACTAGTTTTTTTTTTTTCATATTTTCTTCCAATCAAAGAAGAACTAACAAAATATTATAAAAAGAAAACTAGTTTTTTTTTTTTTTTTTTTTTTTTTCCAATCAAAGAAGAACTAACAAAACATTATAAAAGAAACCGATGAATACATGATTCATGCCCCCATGCCAAACTAAAAATAAGCTAAAAATTCTTGGAAACACAGAGAGACAAGAGGATTTCATTTTTCGTATTTCATGAACAATCTGAGCCTACAAACTGTCTAAACCCCAAACAACAAAGGGGTTTGGAACTCAGGAAGACCTACATATGTTGTGCACATACATCCTACATATATACACATGTTGTATAGAAAGAAAAACGTGTATGTACACATGCTGTATATAGAACATAGTGCGTACACCTCTGCAAATTTTCAAAAAAATAAAAATTCTAGATAGACAACTTGGGCAAGGGAAGCTGGTAGGCACCTGGAAGGTGACTAGAGACCCAATGTGACTCAGAAAACTCAGAAAACTTAGAAAGAAACTGAAAATCAAATCTAACCAAAAACCTCCCTATAAAATCCTAGAGAGACTCCCCAGTGGAGTTGCTAATTATGCTAGCGGGGAAAATCCCCCTATTACTATACCAAGGTCAAAGTATAGGTAGAGATATGATCTCCTTTAAAATACAATATAATTCCTAAACTACCCCAAACACTCTAAATAGATGAACATAAAGAGATAGGAAAGTGAATCATAAGTAGTACCTTTAGTCCAACACTCGATGTAGACCACCTCTAGTTTTGTAGCTTCTAGGCTGCAAATATCCTCCCAAAGCCGGACTACAAGAATACTTAGGAAAACAACGCTACAAATATTCTATATATACTCATCAATATTAGGGTTAGATATAAATCATCATGCATACATCAAATGAAAAACATAAAGATATCATTTGGGATAGGAAAAATATTCTTTTATTCAAATGCAAAGATAAAAAATTACAACCTTTGTAGACCGATGCTCCTACGAACCTGGTCTAGGCTCCTATTAATACTTCTCCAAGTGCACCATCCCAATGATTTCTCTCACAATAATATGATCACTTCAAGGGAAGGGAGGGGATTGTATAGAAGAAAAGGCTAGAGAGGGAATGCTGAGGAAAAAACTCAGAAGGGGTTGCAAATATTTGGGCAAGGAGGGAAAAGGGATTTGGGCAGATTTTCATTGTTCTAATGCTTGATGTTGGAATGTGACCCCAAGACCTCATTTTATATGAAAAAAGGATATTTATTCAGTTTGGGGATGGGTTGTAGTGGGTGAATTGGTTGGGAAACCCTCGATATCCCGTAAACTCCACCGAATTCCTTGCAACTTTTTTTTTGCAACTTTTGGAGGTAAATGAGGGTTGTTTAGTATGCAGCTAGCGTATGTAAGTGGGTTTTATAGCATGAAACAAGTGTATGTATGCAGGAATTAGTGAAACATGGTGCGTACATGCTCCAAAAAATGGTTTTTTAAATAGATTTCCTCAGCAGTGATTTGGCAAATTATGCAAGTAGAAATGTCAATGCCATGTATGCATAGGTAGAGCATTTTAGGGCTATAATAGTGAACATTTGGGGATTCTTCCTTAGTTTCCTATCTTGTTAGGTGGCAATATAGTCCTTGTCGATGTTACATTGGAGAAAGGCCCATTAGATTTCAATATGCTTCTCGGGCGTGATTATGTATATTCTATGAATGTTGTGGTTTCTACACTCTTTCGGGTGATGCATTTCCCTCAAAATGGAAGCATTGTCACTATCGACCAACTGGCATCTGATAATCACCATCCTAATTCAACGTTAGTTCAATATTCCCATTTATATGTTCCTAGTATTCATGTAGACTCTACCCTACCATAGGTAAATTATGTGGCGTCTTATCCGTGATGTTCAATTGCTTCTGAGAAGGAACCTGTGCAATCATGTTTTCCTTTCTGATACATGGTCTCGACAATTGATTAGTTTTGTTATCCAACAGGGGCATGGGAGCCCTTTCTTCCCCCTCTTGGTCCAAGTGATATTGAGTCTCTTTTTTAGTCTGATATCACTCTTAGTATATCCTCAAGCCCTCATTCTTGTGATTCTTCATTGATAGACTCTACCAATCTTGGCCAAAACCTTCATCATCATATGGGATATGGTCAGTTTGCTTCACCCTTTGAGACTGTCGACCCTCCTTGTTCGTGTGATTTCTTGAATATTGAATTTCCTTTAGATTAGGCTATCCTTGAAGCCATTACTACAGTTTCTATACCGTGGAAAGGCTTACATCGTGGTTTTTGTTTCCTTCCCTTTTGGGAGACTTTCCAGGTTGACTACCGAAGATACTCTTGGTCAAAGCCTAGCAGCGGGCTCTACTTGAATCAGTACTATGCATGAGCTGTAAGGTTGTGCGGTGCCTTGTACCATGTTGTACATCCTAGGTTTGTTGTTTTCAATTTTTGTATTCAACAACACTTATTTTTCCGAAGTTTCTATCTATATTGGATTTATTAACTTCTGGATGAGTGTTATTAGACTTAAATGAAAGATCTAGGAGAAATTTTTCTTTGACATTTGTTCATTGTATTGATCCGTTTTGACATGTATTGACCTCAAAACTGGTATATAGGTTGGATTTTTCCCTACTTGCATTTTTGCATTATCCGTTTCCTGGTTCATTTGGCCTTAGGATCGACCCCTCTGAATTGCAACAAAAAACTTCCTTCCAGATAAGTGTGTCATACTTTATGTGGTAGAGCCTTCCTTCCATGGGAATGCTAGTTAGAAACTTGTTTTCCATTTAGTGCCCATGCCGAAGTACTTCATAGGCACGGGAGTCCCGTTTAGTCCCACCATGAATATTTGTTGAAGCCTCATTCTTCTTCATATTTTTATGGCTTATACCCGAGGGACTCCCTAAGAGCATGGTTTGTTGTCTTTCAAGATCACTTAAACTTTGAAAGCAACATATAATGAGAATTTATGTATTATTTTTAGTCTTGTTTGGATTACTTAAGAAAATAATCCTCCACTAGAGTCTTCTTTAAGCCCTTTTCAGAATCTCTAAAATAAAAAATATTGTCGAGCGATCATGTTTCCCTTCATGCTCATCAAACTAAAATTTGAAGGCAGATCTTTCTAGTGGTATTTTACCCCTTTTCCAGTCCAAACAGTTAATTTACAAATAAAGGTATTCCCTAGGAAATTTGGTTCGCAAGGAGAGTATTTCCATGCATATGTTTAATCCTTTTTCAGGCCTGAGGGACTAAATTTTTGAAAAAGGGTCAATCTCCTTGTTTTGGTTTATCTCTTTTAAGGGACTTGGAGATTATATACGAAAAAGGAACCCCCATAGAGTGCATAGTTAAGATATTTTTAGACTCCCTAAATATGAAAATATCATCGAGTGACCATGTTCCTTTTACAGTCCTTAATTGGTCTAGAAGGAATATCTATTTGGCATAAGTTTAAGCCTTTTTCCAACCAATGGATTATCCAGGAAAAAGGTACACCTCGGGGTTGGTTGTGGAGCTTGATTATCTTCCTGATTCATAGGTCTTTGTTTTTAGTTGTGTTTATATCCCATAAAGACTTTACACCCTATAAGAATGTACACTCCTCCACACGGGGGAGTGAAGGGGGGGCTTTCCCCTCCTCTGGATTCCGGGGGAAAGCAGGCCCCCGAAGGAAAAATTACCTTGTAATTGTATATTATAATTTCATAGTAAATATGGACCATTCATTATAAGGTGATAGATCCGACGGTAGAAGCTATGTTAAGGTTTTTTTCCCTAGAAGGAAACCCTCTTTTATGAGGGAAATGTATTGCGACTATGTTTCATTGCAAATATTGTATTGTGAGTGAGGAGACTATGAGAGAAAAAAGAGGAAGTTATAGTGGATGTGATGTAGGTTGTATCCCTTCATTTGTTGGATAATAATAAAGGAGGGACCTGACAATTTCTCTGGTGGATGTAGCCCACACTAGGTGAATCACATATATCTTATTTGTTTTATTTTCGCATTTGTTTTTATTTTATTGCTCCATGATATATTTTTTTATAACAACTGGTATCAGAGAGAAAGGTAACTCATAGGAAAAGAGGGTTCTTGGTTCGAGTGGGAGAAATGGCAGAAGATGGAAAGTTTAGGGTTGAGAAATTTAATGGCCAAAACTACTGGTTTTGGAAGATGAAAATGGAAGATTATTTATATTAGAATGATCTATTCCTACCATTGGGTGGAATAGACAAGAAGCCGATGGCCACGAAGGACAGAGAATGGGAGGTTCATGATAGAAAGGCACTAGAAATGATACGATTGAGCCTGGCAACATCAGTGGATTTCAATATTTCGAAAGAAAAGACAATGAAGGAGCTGATGGACACATTGGATAAACTGTATGAAAAACCCTGGACATCCAACACAATATTTCTAAAGAAGAGATTATTTAATATGAAGATGTTAGAATGTGGGTGTGTTGCATATCATTTAAATGAATTTAATACGGTTACTAATCAACTAAGTTCTATAAAAGTGGAATTTGATGATGAGGTCAAGGCTCTTCTAATCTTGTGCTCATCGCCAGAAAGTTGGAATGGCTTGGTCATCACTGTAAGTAACTTTGTCTCTGGTTCAAACACTTTAAAATTTGGTGATGTTGTTGGTGTTATCCTTAGTGAGGAAATGCGATGAAAAATCACAGGTGAGACATCAGGTAATGCGTTAAACATGGAGAACGTGGGAAGATAAAAGGATAGAAGAAAGGGCTTAGGGATCCGCAGGAATTCTAGGAAGGAAAGATCCAAATACATACTTGGAAATATAGACTGCTATAATTATGGAAATAAAGGACATCTGAAGAAATACTACAAAGATCCAAAGAAACAAAGAGATTGACAACATGAGAAAAATCAGAAAGCAAATGTAACAGGTGATGTGTTACAAGATGCTTTGATTATTTCTATAGATAATGTTTCTCAGTCTTGGGTAGTAGATTTAGGGGATTCGTTTCATGCCTCATCCCATAGGAAACATTTTCTAGATTATGTTCAAGGTTATTTTAGACAGGTTCATTTGGGTGATGATGCACCATGCAAAATTGTTGGAATGGGAAAGGTAAACATAAAGCAAAGGAATGGAAACCAATGGTTGTTGAAAGAGGTAAGACATGTTCCATATCTAAGGAAAAATATAATTTCAATGAGGTGGTTGGAAAGTGAAGGTTGTATATCCATATTTATAGATAAGGTGTGGAAGGTCACCAAAGGATCATTGGTGATAGAAAAAGGAGAGAAGGTAGGTACAGTGTATTTATGTACTGGTAATACTGAATCTTCTATATATTTTTTTTCTACAAGAGTGGATACAACACTATGGCATCATATTCTTGGACACATGAGTGAGAAGGGGATATAAATACTTCAAAAAAGAACTTTGTTTCCAGATATTAAACAAATTGATTTGGATTTCTGTGAGCATTGTGTTTATGGAAAACAAAAGAGAGTCAAATTTTCTAGAGTTAGAAAAGAAAAGAAGAGTGAAAGGTTAGAGCTTATGCATACATATGTATGGGGACCAACTCAGGTATCATCTCTTGATCGCTCTCGTTATTATGTTACTTTATTGATGTTTCAACTAGAAAAACTTGGGTTTGTTGCATTAAAAAAAAAGTCTAATTTTTTTTATACTTTTAAGAAATGGAAAGATTTGGTTGAGAATTAGACAGGAAAAAGGTTGAAGTGTCTCAGATAAAAAAAAATGGAGGTGAATATTGAAGAAAAGAGTTTGATTATTACTGCTCATACATGGGATTTGTAGAGAGAAGAAAGTTCTAGGAACACCACAAGAAAATGGTGTGCAAGAAAGGATGAACAAGACAATCATGGAGCGTGCAAGGAGTATGGGATTGCATGCTGTTTTCCCCTTATAGTTCTAGGAATATGTTGTAGATACTGCTATTTACTTAAAAATAGAGGACCTTCAGGCTATTTGGATGGTAGAATTTCAGAGGAGGCATGGATATGTAAACAGGTAAACTATTCTTTTTTGAATACTTTTGGTTGTGAAGCAGTTGTCCATATTGATAAATAAAATAGAACAAAGCTTGAGGCAAAATCCAAGAAGTGTACCTTTATTGGATATGATGTTAATGATTTTGGTTATTGCTTATGAGATTATGAAAATCACAAAATCATTAGGAGTAGAGATTTCATATTCAATGAGAAGGTCATGTACAAAGATCATTTGCAGGGAGAGAAACAAGAAAAAGAAAAACCAAAATACATAGTGCTTGATGAGATCTCTGAAAAATAAATTGCAAAGGTACTAGAAAATCAAAATGTACAACAATAGGAGAAACATGTAACTCAAAATCCTGCAAGTGTTGTTAGAATATCTACCAGGTTAAGTAGATCCCCTGAACAATACACTCCTTCATTGTATTATTTATTGTTGACCGATTCTGGTGAACTAGAATGTTATGAAGAGGCAATGCATGTAGACACTAAAACAAAGTGGGAGAAATGAATGAAAGAGGAAATGGATTCCCTGCTAAATAACCAGACTTGGGATTTGGTTCAGTTTCCTGTAGGAAAAAGAGTATTACAAAATAAATGGGTTTACAAGTTGAAGGAATAAGATGGAGGAAAAAAACAGTACAAGGATAGACTTGTTGTAAAGGGGTTTGCACAAAAGAAAGGTATATATTTTGATGAAATATTTTATCATGCTATCAAAATGACTTCAATTAGGACTATTTTAAGTCTTGTGGCAGTATAATATTTTCATCTTGAACAATTAGATGTAAACACATCTTTTCTCCATGGAGATTTGGAGGAAGATATTTATATTCACCAGCCACATGGGTATGAGGTCAAAGGGAAGGAAAAATTGGTATGCAGGTTGAATAAGAGCTTGTATGGCCTAAAGAAATCTCAAATGTAGTGGCATTTGAAGCTTGACAGGTTTATGATAGAACAAGGTTATAGTAGATGTCATTCTTATCATTGTGTTTATTTTGAAAAGCTAGAAAATGGAAGCTATATTATCTTGATATTGTATGTAGATGACATTCTTATTGAAGGGTCTAATATGCAGGATATAGATGTGATCAAAAATAAATTATCTAATTCATTTGCGATGAAGGATTTGGGTGCCATAAAGAAAATCTTTGCAATGAGAATAATAAGAGACAGGAAAAATCGTAAATTGACATTGTCTAAGGGTGAGTACATAGAGAAGGTGTTGGAGAGGTTTAGAATGAATAATGCAAAACCAGTTAGTACACCTTTGACCATCCATTTCAAATAAACTAAGAACATGTGTCGCAAGACACATGAGGTTATATAATACATGTCCAGGGTCCCTTATTCATCAACAGTTGGCATTTTGATGCATGCGATGGTTTGCACAAGACTAGATATTTCACATGCAATGGGAGTTGTGAGAAGGTATATGAATAATACAAGTAAAGAACATTGGGAGGGAGTGAAGTGTATTTTCAGGTATTTGAGAGGTACTAATACTCATGCATTATGTTTTGGAAGTTGATACATTGTCCTACATGGATATGTTGATTTAGATATGGCAGATGATAAAGATAGCAGGAGGAGCACCACAGGGTATGTTTTTACTATAGGTGGAACATCAGTGAGTTGGATTTTGAAATTGCTGCTACAGAGGCTAGTAAAGAAATGATTTGGTTATAGAGGTTTATGGACAAATTGGGAAAGAAGCAGAAGAATAACAGGTTGTACTGTGACAATGAGAGTTCCATTAATCTTTCAAATAACTCATCCTTCCATTCAAAGACTAAGCATATACAACTAAAGTACCATTTCATATGATTCATTTTGGAAGATGAACATTTGAAGTTGGAAAAAATACACACTAGCTAGAATCCTGTAGACATGTTAACAAAGGGTAACCAAGGAGAAACTGAGTTCCTACTCAGTTTTAGTTGTTATTCAAGCATGAAGGTGAATATGAGAAATTTTCCAGTTCCAAGAAGGATCATAGTTTAGAATATACAACAACGATGGAGTTATTGAGATCAGTCTTCAAGTGGGAGATTGTTGGTTGTGGAGCCTGATTATATTCCTAATTCAGAGGTATTTTTTTTTAGCCGTGTTTATACCCCATGAAGACTTTACACCCCAGAATAATGTACACTCCTCCACATGGGGGAGTGTAGGGGGGATTTCCCCTCCTAAAGGGGTTTGGGGGTGAAGCCCCTGAAGGAAAAAGTTCCTTGTAAATGTATATTGTAATTTCATAGTAAATCTGGACCGTTCATTATAAGGTCGCAGATCTAACGACATAACTTATGTTAGGGTTTTTTCCCTAGAAGGTAATCCTCTTTTATGAGGGAAATGTATTGCGACTATGTATCATTGAAAATATTATATTTTGAGTGAGGAGACTGTGAGAGAAAGAAGAGGAAGTTACAATGGATGTTTTGTAGGTTGTATCCATTCATTTGCTAGATAATAATAAAGGAAGGACCTAACAATTTCTATGGTGGACATAGCCCACACTGGGTGAACCACATATATCTATGTCTCCATTGTATTGTGTATCTTCAGTGTTTTATTTCCGCATTTTATTTTATTTTATTGTTCCACGTTCTTGTTTTTGTAACACTTGGGAGACATGTCTCACTGACAGAGTTCTCCTAAGTTTTATTTTATACCTTTTCAGGCTTGTTACACCTAAAACTTACTCACTTCGATAGTGTCACAAGTGTCATCATTACAAGTGTTGTAAGTGTCGCATCTTAACTACAAGTGTTGCAAGTGTCACAAATAGTATACTGCCATCTTGCCTATGTCATGCCTCTAATGACATCACAAAGACACTTAAGACACCCCAAAGACTAGTTTTGAAGAAGAGAAGTCACTTGACAGGGAATACAAACCTTTTTCCATTGAAAAAACCATAAAAAAATGGATTTTGGAGAGGAGCGCTCCCCTACCCACAGTCAGGGAGTGCTGGCGCTCCCTAAGCCTCTTTGGGGGAGTGGTTGAGCACTTTGTGCACCCTTTTGGGGGAACACTACCCTTTTTTTAGAAAATTTTAGGTTTGTTGAGGCAAATAAGGGAAGAATCCCTCAACTCCTAAAGGTAATTGGATTCGAATAGATGGTCAAGGCATGATATTAGGGAAGATCCTCAACTAAAGGAGAGGAATCCTCAACTTATCCCAAAGATATCTCAAGTGGTTGGACCTCTCCAAGGTTATATAAGGAGGCCTTCTCATGGTGAAAGGTATAATGGAGATTGAGAATTACATCAAACTTATGATCTCATGAGTGAGATGTCATCAAAGAAATCAGTGTAGATTACTTGAGCAAAGGGGTTGGACAAAGAGAACTAGAAGAAGCTGTTGCACATTCATTCAAAGGATTGTAAGTACTTTTACTTGTTCTCATTAATAATCAATGCTTGGCCTACTTATTTACAACTTATTCTTGTTCCATATGACTTTGTCTATAGTAGATGGATCTATGATTGAGCTAATATCAGTAGATTAGGAAGTCCATTGTATCTTTGTTTGTCCTACAGGACCTATCAGGGAGCTCAGAATCGAAGCTCAACCAAGACTTTGGAAGGAAAAACGTCGCTAATAAGGGACATATATTTCTCCTTCTCTTTCATTCATTAGATTGATAGGATCTAAAAGGAAGTCAGTGTCCATGTTAAGCACTTTTCTGTCTTGACCTTAGGAGTCTAGAGACCAAGAGGGAATCCACTTGTCCGCAAGGGGATTCACCTACAACAAAAATTGGCGACTCCACTGGGGAGGAGCTCTGATTTTTGTTTCCATTCCCAGATATTGTTTTGTCCCTTTTCCCAATGATTTGATCTTCTCCACATTGTATTTTTTATTCTTAGATTTGTTTTATTGCCTCATTATGTCATCAGGATCACCCTGATTGATTGAATTTCCTTGATATTTTGAGTTTCTGATCTTTTTTCTGAGTTTTTGGAGCAAAACGCTCCTCTCCTGTTGTTTTCAGAGCACTAGCACTCCCCTATAGCCTTACACATAGCACTGGAAATGCTCTGGTGCCCCTTAGACCAGAGCACTACCCCATTTTTGTGAGAAAATCTCCATAATTTTCATCTTCTGAAGCTATTTCTTGGTTTTGGTTTTTGCTCAGGTTCCCATACTCTTAGTCCATCTTGATATTGTCTTTCAAACACCCTTATTTATGAGAATTCATCCTCTTTTGTTTGGGATTTTTACATTTTATTTCCTTGCCTTGAAGCCGCCCTTTGTCTTTCCTGACCTAGAGTTAACTTGTTGTTTTCTTCTCCTTTATCTGACTGAGTGAAAACTTTTGTGAGGAAATCCAAAGGTCTGTGAAACTTTTCATTTGATCTTTTAAGTCAAATTTCCATCATTTCTCTTTTGTTTGAGGTTTTTTGGTTCTTGTTTGCAATTTGGTTATCTTTGTCCTTCTTGTCTATTTCACGACAAGAGTGTATTTTTTGTTTTGTGTGAGGTTTGCTTCTAATTGTTTAATATTGAAGTCTGATTGACATTTAGAAGTTTTACATTTGATTATAATTCACATATAAGAAAACGAACATATTTTAGTGATTGGTTTGGATATTAGAAGGAATTTCTGAAATTTTTAGCATTGCATTGGATTTGATTGAGAAACAATTGTATGAGGACATTACATCTTAGTGTTTGATAGTGAAATATTTTTTCTCTCTTTCTCTTAAATAGCCATTCATCGAAAGACAAGACTGCTTATCATTTTATTGTGTATATTTTTTGGGAATTGAGTCATCATACCATCAGTTTCATTTTCATACACCCTTTGAGTAAAGAACGGACATAAAATCAACGCTAATTAAAAATTATCTAGAACATGTTTGTTTTTAGGATCTTCCACCAACATTAGACTAGGATTAGCACTTTGGATTAGGCTGTGAGTACAACTCTCTAAAGTTTTCAAAACGAGCATTAGCATCCTGAGATAGGGAGAGTCAAATCCAATTGTCATATAGGCTTTCTGGGATCCCCCTCTTCACACAGGAGTTATGCACGAGGTCGCATTCGGGTGAGTTACAAAGATTATCCCTCCATGGTTCAACTGTTTGTAGTGGTCAGATCATATATTGGGGGTCACTTGAAGGTATACCCACAATTATGTGTGGGAGCCTCTCGAGTTGATTTCCGACTTGTTATCTTGCCCATACATTCAGATCGGACTGTCGACTGTACCTGTCTAGGGGATGACTGCGAGTTGGTGTCCTTAGTTTCCATAATCTTTAGGTACTTACACAAGGTGACGGTGAAGGGAAGTCTCAATGTACCTGGAACAGACATTGGTCAAACTCACTCGGGCTCCTTGGAGGGTAAATCCACAATTAATGCGTGGAATCTTGCACCAGGGTGAAAGTCCGTTAAGAAGGTCATCATTGTAATTGTTCCACCATATCCTAGCCCCTTCTTGACTTGATCATGTGATGTTGGGTTTCATCACCAACTAGTACGATCATTGAGAGAAGTCTTGTTTGCTTGGTTTTGATTCCTATATTTTATTAGCATATGTTGTTTCTTTTTGTTATTTGGCCCTAGATTTTTGGCGTGTACTGTTATTCTCCAAAATTGATCCCATAGAAGATAAAGGTCTTTGTCGATCGCATAGGATACAAGGGCTACCTTTGGAAGGCTACCAAAACTTACCTCCTAACCGTCTAGAAGACAACTACCGTGGAGAGGTAGAAAATCAATCTAACGCTGGGGGTGTTGTCGCTCCTCCGTTAGATAATCAAGAAGGTGCTTTGGTTATGGTTGAGAATCCCACTCCTCACACTACATCTATGTTGGTAACCCCTCTCGAACCACTTTTTCTTCATTTAGACTCCCTTGGGAATGTCATAGACGAAGAGGTCCCATAGTTACCTGAGAGAGATTTTACCAAAACATATATGGGATCCACAGAACTAATCTTTGATGATGAGTATAGGACTCTTGTTCCTCCTACCACTACAGTATATACAAATCCCACAGTTTCTCGTTCTGTGTGGAGGACTTCATTAGGACGTGATCTCTATGAGAATTTTGAATCCTTTCGACAACCCTTTAATCCTCATGACCCTCCTGTTGACAGTGGGCCATCTGGTCAAATGATGAATCACGCCATCGATCAGGTCATTAGCCCTACTATTGCATCAATACAAGTATATCCTAATGCTGGACTCATCACCTCTACTCATTCCCAAGGCACTTTGATCCCTACCCCCACTTTTCCAAACTTTCACTCTACAGCTCCACATGTTTTTCACGATCTTGCTGGGACATATTTTCACCCAAGAATGCATACCCTTTCCAACCAAATAGAACCGATTGGAGGGAAACCACCATCTAGCGGACCTATCCCTCCTGGAATACCATCATCCTATGGAGGACCTACCCCTCCTGGGGGACAACCCTATTTTCATGTTCCTCCAGGAGGGAAACCTCCCTTTGCTAGCCATACCCCGATCATTAATCCACCGCTGGAAGGGGGCCAACCTTCATTTGTTGGAAACCATTCAGAATCCTAGGGAGTATCTTCAGGAGACACATTTACCCAACCCCATGTTGGGGGGCACTCATATCATAACCCATAAGGAGGAGTATCAAATCCTGTTCCTTCCAGACCATATTATAGACAACCTTATCTGGGCAGCATCCCAAACACCACCTAGAGTCCTCAAGGACAAAAAACTTATCCTCCCCATGGTTCTAATGTGTATCCACCTCTGGGATCTAGTCCTTACCCTCCTTAAGGGCACAATGTTCATCCTCTTTCTGGACAAGTAAATCACCCAACTTATAATGCTCAGAACCCACCGGGTTATGCAAATGTTTCTCAACCATCATCGAATCCTGTTTATCCTAGTCAGCAACAACCATATGTAGGAGGACCTACTGCTTACAACTATCCACCTAACCCAGTTTATGGTCCTACTGGTTTTCCTATGCCACACCAATATCATCTGCAAATTAACCGACAAATACCTTTCCTTGGGACTCTGGATCTCCTAGACTTGTCTCGGTTAACTAATGATCCTATTTTTCATTCACTGGTTTAGCCAGTTATTCCAACTAAACTTCCTTCCGATATTCCAAAATTTGATGGAAAATCTGGCGAAGATCCAAATAACCATGTGATGAATTTCCATTTGTGGTGTTCATCAAACTCCCTCATGGATGATTCTATACGTTTGCTTCTTTTCCAGCGAACACTTACAGGCTCAGCAACAAAGTGGTATATTGAACTACCACGTGCTTATTTTCATGATTTCAAGTCCCTTTCCATGTCTTTCCTCATGCACTTTCAACTTCCTATTCACTACGAGATGGGTACTAAACTCTTGACCTCCCTTCGTCAAACTGACTCTGTGCATATCTCTGACCATATTCATTAGTGGAGACGACGACGAAGGATGATCAAGGTAATCATTCTTGACATATTATTGGCAGAATGGTTCACTAAATCACTTTTACCCCCGATCCCTCGTGATGTCGGTATGGGTGGCACGGTCACCAAGGAAGAAACCATCACTCGGGCCCAGTACTTAGATTTGGCTTATTCACAATCTGGTACTTTGTATGATTTTCTTCCAAATGTTGCTTGAGCTAATACCGATCCATCCAAGCTGTCATCCTCATCTCATGCGAATGGTGTTATCGATTTTGTCAAAACTCAATCTACTTCCAAATCGACCACACTCTCCACTACCTCCCCCAAAACTTAGATCTCTAAGGTGAATGTTGTTCAATCTTCCCCTTCACAACAATCTGGAGGTAAGAAGAAGATAAGAAATAAATCAAAAAATAATAATAACAATGAACAACCAAAAAATCAAGATCAAACACTTGCTACCAAAAAGCAACCACAACGGAAACTAAAATTCTCATCTATCATTTGTGGTGATGATCACTACACTCGAGACTGTCCACATCACAATGAAGTGGCCAAACTTTTCCAGGGGAATTCACAACCCGCTGTGCTTACTTAGCCTTTTGCACAGCTGTTTCACCTCTTTTGTCACCTAAATGAGCAAAATAGAGGTGCTTACAAGCTTAGTTGGGTTAGCTAAGAAAGACAACAGTAAAGGAAAGGGTTAGAAGAATAAACATAAAACACTAAGCTAAGAATTAAACTGGGAAGGGAAAAAATAATTAAACTATTGTGCATAAGGACATAAGAACAAGAAACAAACAAGATTCTTGTCACGAATGGAAAGGATTGTATTAGTGAAAAGAAAACACCAAAGAGAAAGGGGACTTTGGTCCCTTCTTCCTCCAAGGGAGTGCTCTTTGACCCCCAATATTGAGCTCTTCTTACAACTTGAAAACTTGAAAGAAATGGTGAAAGAATCCCAAGCTAATCCACTCAAAAGGTGATGTGGATTGCCCAAATGGAATGGTGCTAGTATGCTCTTGATGAGAAAAGAGGTTTCCCCAAGAGAATA
>SNQJ01S0145528.1:0-24071 GCA_010110895.2 Picea sitchensis | reverse complement strand
GAACCTAAATCAGTGTCCAAGGCAAAAATGGGATGATTGGTAGGATTGGCTTCATCACTGATTATATAGGCCAGTTGGGCTTCCCTATATAGTCTTCTATGCTCTCCTCCAAACACTGGGATAGTAGCATATGTGAGGTCCATCTGCAAGGTTCCCCCCAGTATTTTTATCCAAGATCTTGATAACAACATACCGAACTTGGGGGGGACATCATCCACTACAATATCCATGACCACACTTTTCATGGGCAACTGAAACAAGGTCACGACCAGGTCTTTGATAACCCTGAGACATTGAACTTTCTTGGATTCGAAGGAATAGAGGTCATGATAGGCTCGGGTGACTTCTAGCCCTAATTCTTCCATGACAGTTTTGGGCACGAGGTTGTGAGAAGCCCCTGAATCCATCAAGAAGTTGTGCAGTACCTTGTCATGTATGTTCAAGGAAGTGTAGAAGGGGGGGGGACGAGTCATTCCTATCTTCTACCATAGGACCTAAAATAACTGCAGGCTTTTCATCCTACAAATTAATGGAGTCTATGGGAAGGCATGAGATCTCAGACTATAAAATCTCATAGAAGCGTTTCTTGAACTCTTCATGTTTAATCAACTCGGTTAGGGGCACAGGGATCTTGATCTTTTGGATTTCATGCTCGAAATTAAAAGAAGATGAAAGCTTCGGGATTTCTCTTATTTCGGGAACATGACCCTGGACTATGGGAGAGACGGGTCGGGGCTTCTTACCTCTGTGACTGTCTGCTACTTCATTAGCAGGCTTCTCTGTTCTAGTAGGCTGCTCAGGGACATCAGGTGCCACTGTCTTCTTCTTGGAACGCAGATCATACATGCCTTGGCTGCCACTAGCCTTGCCTTCTTTTCTCAGTTCATTTAGCTCACTGTCCATGAGAGACTCCTCGTATGCTAATTGAGTGAGATGAGGAAAAGGAGGAGTGTCTCTGAGGCAATGGATTTCAGGATCAAGTTCTCTTGTTCCCCCTTCTTCTTCCTCGACCATAAAATTGTTTTGGAAAGGGGCCTGAATCTTATGGTCTTCTCTGTCTCTTCCCCTCTCCCTTTGCACAGTCGGGGAAGTAATATTATTGGGCCTCCTAAAACCTCCTTTGTTTTTGGCATTTTGAGGGCCCTTGTATGCTTGCCTCCATTCCACCTTCATTCTCTCCATCTCTACAGACAGAGACTTCACCATCTTGGTCAGCTCATCCACTTGAGTGTGGGGCGCCGATGAGCTAGAAGTTGAGGCTTCGGATCTTCCCTTTCTTCTGTCTGCGTCGGCCTTGTTCCTCAGTCTATCAGTTGCTGATACATTGGATTCCACTTCTATGGCCGCATCTTGCATTTGAGCTAAGGAGGTGGCTCTTCTTTCTCTCAATAAAAGACAGAAATCGGGGCCAAATGCACTAGCATAAGAAATCTTGGTCGAGGCTTCTGAAGGCTTTATTTCGGCAGGAATTTTATTATACATCTTATTGAATCTTTTGGAGAAGTCAGAGATAGACTCTCCATCCATCTTCTTCAAAGACCCGAACTCTGTCATGTAATACATGAAATCCTTCCTATCACCCCACTGCCTCAGGAAAGCACTATCCAAGGCTTTGATCCCAGCAATAGATTTGGGGGCCAATCCTCTAAACCATTTCCTCACCTCGTCGTCCAGGCTTTGGACGAAGACTCTCATCCAAACATCTTCATTTTCAATGTTGAGGTTGTCTGTGTAGCTGTAGAAAGCAGCCAGGTGCTCTTCCGCAGTTATGTCCCCTTCCCCGGTGAACTTGGGCATGTATTTCAAGTAATCTCCAGTAGGGAGAGGGTTCATAGGATGGGGTATAACTAAGGGAGCATATCTGGCAGCGACTATGGCATCCATTATATTTAAAGGGGGATTAGAACCAGCCATAGGAATATTAGGTGGAGGAGAAGGAGTTCGCGAAGGGGCTACTGGGAATGAGTCTCGAAGTGGAGTGGGAAACAAGAGGGGATTTAAGGAGAAGGCTAACGAGCTCAAGTCAGTAGGAGTTCCTCTTTGCACAGGAGTAGTAACAGTAACAAGAGGAGGAGCGGTAGAAATAGGAGTGGGGAAATCTTCTGCGGTCCTGGGTCTATGCCAAAGTACATCTTTAGAGGAGAGGGGAGTGACAAGGATTTCTCCCTCTAGTCCTAGACCGGGAGGGGAAAACTTAGTAGGAACACTCCCAAAATTCAGGAAACGGGAAACCTCTAAAGGAGGTCTATTAAGAAACTAAGGAGGAGAAAATTGAGTTCCTACAGACGGAGATGGCGTATTACCTGGTTCGGCGATGGAAGCTTCTTCTTCAGGGGCCTTTCCTTTCCTAAGAACCACCTCTGGATCAGTTTCAGGTGTAGCTAGAGGCAGTTGTGGATGAGACCGCGTGTGTCTACCTCTGAAAGCCATAATTAACACGGCGGGTTCGCCACAGTGGAGTCGTCACAATGGAGTCGCCAAGTGCACAGTAGAAATCTTCAAAGGCTCTGATACCCGATGCACCTTCAGAATCAGAGGCTTAATGTCGTTCAATCCCAGGGAAAATTTTCAACTTCATCCCCGGCAATGGTGCCATAAATGTTAGCGTCATAAGTCACCCCTGGATTGCAGCAAGAGCAGAGCCCGACACCCATCAATTTATGTCATGATTTGTTTAATGGAGTGATCGAATGGAAGTCAACTCAACACGATGTGGTTCTAACTCCAAAACTAAGCCGGGCATGCATATGCAAGTGAGATCTTAGATAAACTTCAGACATTAAGTTGTAGTAAGGGTGAGTAGGGGGAAGAAGTGTATCAGAAAGATGCAAGGGTCTGTCGTAAACATCGGGTTTCTAGCAGACTGTAGAGGAAAACATCTAAGCGCAAGATCTTCTTACATTCAAATGTAGAAAACTGGAGAATACAACAATGCAATGATAAATCCTTTATCATAACATAATTGCAATCATTCGCATGAATCAGTCGATTAGGAACTCTCTCAGTATGAGATGAAAACCAGATGGAGTGAGAAGACTGTCTGTCATTAAACAAGAAATCTTACACACCAATACATAACCAGAGAACTAGAGTGTATGTTAAAACTTTACAATTGAGAGCTTTGCTCTACCATCGATACCTGCAAAAATGAAAAAACTGAATACATATACTTAGGCAGACTTTCCCAATAGAGGCGCGCTCGCCCTTCAAGGCGTAGCACCTTCAATCAATCTCCAGGCAGAAGTCTTTCGTCAGACGTTGCCTTAACTTCGCATGACCTTTGCAGGGGAGATACCTGAAACATTAAAGGCCAAAATGGCATGTGCAGACTTCTCTATCTATTCGAGGACTTCGGCATGGCTTCTTTGGAAAAAATCAGTACACAGGACCCCTACGAGCAAACCACTTTCCAGACCATCCATACCTCACACTTAATGAATCAAAGGAGGTTTCAACCACCCATTCTTTCCTTCATTTACTCCAAGCGAGAAACAATATTGAGATCGGATCCGATGGTACCTAGAGATCATGATGATTCCCTCTGTAACTGAACTCGGCACCTTTGCCCTTCTTTACATAGCTCCTTTCTTTCCCCAAGTGACCACGGGCTGTGACCATGTACTTATTCCCAAGGCGCTTTCAGCGTTCGCGAAGGGGCAGGAGATAATCCCTGTTCCTTGAAATTGCGATGAGCGAAACGCCGAGATGGCTTGAGTTGACAACGCGCATCCCCTTAGATCTGAAGACTCTGAAATTACCCGATGATGTTGTGGGCCCCAAGTCCTGGATGCTCTCGTTGCTTTGCGCATTGGAGATATGAGGGAGCTGCTTCTTGCGCTTCGAAATCACGATGGGCGAAAAGGTGGGAAGCCTAATCACGCGCCAGGTGTTCATTTTGGATGGACGGCTGAGACTGCTCCTCGATATGGTGGGACCGCCTTTGGGCGCTTTCAACACTTTGGGGTTCGGGGTTTCGAAATGTTCAACGACATAAAACCTTCACCCTTTGAACTCACGACTGCCGAAAATCCGATGCGACTGGATCTCGCGCCACACGTCCTTTGAATGGACGACCGCTATTCTTCCCTGCATACAATATGGGTGCAATCTATTTGCGCTAATCTCAGCACAACTCTGCTATCCGCGATTTCCCGCCGGCTGTCGATCTTCCCCTATGAAAAAATTTGGACCGTCGTCAATATGATTTCGCTCGCTTACTAGCTTGAAATCTCGAAACAAGATTTTCATGTGCTGCGCTCGGGCGCTTCTCCTGTGACTTGCAGACTTGAATACTCTTGTGCCCTGGATAGGAAATGTTACTAACACATAGTTCCCTGATTGATGACAGTTATGACAAACAACTGGTCCTTGACCTCCTCCAAAGCCTCTTCCTCCATGACCTCCTCCTCTGAATCCTCCTATGTTTCCTTGATTATCTCCGTGCAGTGTATTATTATACTGTGGTGGTACACATTGTTGCAGTGGTGCTCAAAACTATTGTGCATTATTGTACCGCGGTTGTGCTTGAAACTACTGCATGAGATTATATTGTGGTTGTTGTGCGTTGTTATAATGTGACTGCTACGCGTTGTTATATTGCATCTACTATGCATATTGTCCTGTTACATGTTCAACATGCACCCTGTATGTATCTGCAATCATTTCTTTCATCATCTTTAAGGTTCTGCGGTCCTAGTCTTCATGTCCAACTGACTTGTAAAAATTACAAAATGTGATCTTCAATACTGTCTGATACATCTACATGAGGGGGCAGTTATAGGGATCATGCCCATGTGTTTTTCAAATATTACACCATGGTCCTCCTGAAGCTAAAGGATTTGGCATATCCACTCCAATATATTGCGCAAATAATGGACACAGATTCTTGTGATGGCCTTATGTCCTGCACATTGTACACCATACATCTTCTCTTTTCACCTTTCCTTTGTTATGATTCAATTGGAATGTTAATTTCTTCAGATCTTGCTTCATCTCTTCCACAGTTGGATCTATATGCTTGTATTGATTTTATTCTAACTATAATGTTGCTTGCAAAGCCTCAGCCTGGCTCTGTAATTTCTATTGTCTCAAAGGATACTTCAAGTGTAGCAACAAAGAATTAACAAACTTACCTTTTAGCCTGGAATAGTGTACTTTAACTTACCTTTTAGCCTCTTTAACTTCTGGTCCACTTCCAAGACTGATTCTCCTAGTTTTTCTTAATCTCTATCATTTCATTCATAAACTGGTCTTCTTATCTTGGTTTCTAAAATTCATTTATTAACTGCCTCTTCACCTCTGCTACAGTTGTAGGCATTCCTGTTGGATTATTTGTTGTGAGACCCATGTACCATTCTAATGTGCGGTATCTAAATGTTATTTCCAACTGCGCAACCTTTGTATCTCCATCGATAATCTGTTTTGCTACCCATATCTTCTCACAGATAAACAAATTATTTTTTGGATCATGTGACCCATCCCCTTAGAAATTTGGTAACCTAATAGTTGGATATTGTCCTACCATTGTGAAATTTGTTGTACTACCACCTCCATGTGGTGTATATACTTGACTGCTACTTGTTGAACTTGCGCTTCTACTACTGGACCCACATCCTATAAAAATTCTTCTACCACTAATCACTTGCTAGTTAATTGTTTTTTCTTCTTTAGATGTATTAGTCGCACATGGGGTTGTGTGTTACACACTAAGTCGGATCTTGAATGGAGATCCTTCTTCTGCACTAGACACATGACCTCTATTTTTCCTCTCATATGTGGCAGACAATATATCCTCAATATTCCCTGTGACACAAAGATCCTCTACCTCTTCCTCATTGTTGTCCAAGTCCTCTCACTCAGCTACTTCCCTCTTCTTGTTATTCGTACTATACTGGTAGGTTCTTCCGTTGTGCATCACACTTGCTTTCTTATGATTTCCCTGTTATGTTCATCATCCATCATAATGGGGTCCATTGCTTCCTTATTCTGGCTACTCTCCAGAGCCTTCTCCATTTCTCAGATCTTCCTTAGTGCTTCCCCCAAGCTTCCCCCAACTCCCCCATGCACACATAGTGATCTAGTTTTATGATTCCTTGGTCATCACACCTTTATCATGTAATAAGATCTTTATTGACATACAAAGAGACTTAATATACCTCCCTTTGGGTCCCCTCAAGAAATACTTCTCTGGAATAGTATATGACTTCACCATGTCTACTGCAAATTTAGTAATAAACCCCGCAGTAATATTGACTAACCAAAAATATATTGCACACTTGAATTTGTTATTAACCCTTTCCAATCATGCAATATTTTCAGCATTCCACTCTACTAGCCTGATCCAATTAGTCGTATGGGTATATTTCAACCTCAATATCCACTCCTGTAATAACTCTGGAGTAAACACATGCACAACAGTAAACACATACCTCTATAAGTACTGGCGCGGTGTATACCTAGAACCCTTATTATCTTTCTGAGTGAACTCTAGATGCTTTGTCTCCAACCATCTTTCAATATCTTTCTCCATAGGATTCCATGGCCTGAACATCCCTTTCTATCACTGCATCTTCTTCAACAAACCTCTTCCAAGATGTCCTTTTGAGTTCCAGTTGGAAACAAAAAGCATTCAAACACATTGCAACACATGATTTTATCGTGGTTCACGTCCTGGGCTACGTCCAAAAAGATCTTTTGTTTATTTCTTATTCTCCATCAAATAATGTTGCGCACATTACATCATAAGGTTTAATAATAGTACATGTGTAGTGAGGCTGACCAAGATTGCACCAAGCTCCACAGCTTGCAACCTGACCCTTTGTTATATCTCAACATTGACTCCATCTGAGCTCTGCAACTCTCAACAATACCAAACCTTAGGTTCAAAAAAGACACCAAAATATACAAAATATATGATACTATTACTTCAATATACCTCATACATCTACTATTTATACTACAAAATTGGGTTAAACCCCTTACATTGAAAAAAACCCTAACCCTAAGTGGACTACACTTGCCCACATTCCAACTTCCTTCCACACGGTTGGTCTTCATCCTTGCTTTGACTACCTTCTTTCTCAACGCATTGCTTCCTTTGTCCTTTGTTGTGCTTTATCTTTCTTCTTTTCTGGCATGCGTTGTTCCCTTTGGCCCATTCTATGCTTAACTCCCAAAAATTCCTACTTCAATGCCAAGACTTTTCATGCTTACATCTCTTCAATTTAAGTCATTCAACCATATTAGGATCTATATATCTATGAATAGCTCCATAATTGATCAAAATAAATACGGGTTGATTATCAATATTACCTTCCACCTCAATCATGTGGGATTGATAGTCTTATTTTTTGTTGTCCATGGAAACATAAATCCTTGGCATGATTCTGCCCATGTCCTCTACTATAGCAATTTTATGAAAGTTATGCAGAGTCTTCATCCTATCTCCCTTGTGAGGACAATAATTATACATGTGGTCTCCCTCATATCCCCAACACTTATGGGTTTTTGTCTTGGCCTCTTCCTCAAGGAATCTATCATCTTGGGTTCACTTTATGCTTGTTTCCCTTGTTGATATGCTTGAGAGATGTTTATGAAGAAAGGTGGTTTGAATCCTTTCTTCCTCAGATCTATCTTTTTTTCTTCTTATCATCCCATTCTTTTTGAAAAAATGGCTTTCCCTTATTCTGTTCATACAAATATTTTTCCTTACTCATGGCTTCCTCCAAAGTCCTAGTCTCATCAAATCAATTTTTATCCTTGTGGAATGATGGCAGGCCACTAAAAAATCTTTGAATTTTAACCTTCTTATCCTTGATGAAGCCCACATGACTCAAATGCTCTAAGAATTTCTTCTTATATTCCTCCATGGTTATGCTTCCTACTTTAATCTCAAATAATTATTGCATCTTCTTGTCATAATAATTCTCTCACAAGTACTGCTGTTGGAATTATTTATTGAAATGATTCCAATAAATTCTCTTCTCATCAATATGCTTGACTTGCTCTAGTTGGTCCCACCACATGGAAGATTCCCCCTGAAGATGATATATGGAAATCCTTGCTTCCATATTTGATGAATAATTGTGTAGCCAATTTTTTTTCTCATCCCCAACAATCAAGTTTCAACATCTTTTCCCTTCCTATGCTCTCCATCAAAATTTGGTGGCTTGATCTTCCTAAGCTCTCCTTGCAAAATATCCAACTCAGGCCTTCCCCTCTTTTGTATGATAGGAGACATACTTGGGATGCTCTATAACATACATGTTCTCTTTTGGTCGAATTTCCATGTGAATGATGATGTCTACTAACACTTCATGAGTGTCTATATCCCTTTTGGTCATCCCTCCTATGATGAGATATGGGTGTTGGTGCATGCATTGTACTGGTTCCATGTCTTGTGCTAAAATATTTTTTAATTTTCCTTTGCAAATTGTTCAAACTTTGAAGCATATGGATATTGATTTGATTCTAATATTCTTGAGATCTTATTATCCTTTCATTATATTCTCTATATCTCTTCACTTCCCTCTTCAATATTTTCATTGTCTCAACCAACTCTATCGACTCTACTTTACTTCTATGCTCATTAGACTTTGTTGTTGCATTTCTCAAACTAATATTTAATCATCAGATTTCATCTCAATTGATATCAAAACCTTGTACATCATTCATGTCTTTAGTCCTCATTTATGTACCTAATCTCATATTCCTATACCCCTAATTTTGAAAAAATATGCATGCAACATTTATTGTTAGATGAAAAATCATTTTCAAATTATCACAAGTTTGCAATTCTAGAAAAAATTATACATGTTTATGCCCTTTAAGGCCACCAATCATCTCCTTTTAGATTTCCTGAGAATTATGCTACTCAAATTCCACTTTTGGGTTACAAATGGATTATTCTCCTCAAGATGTTTCCCACAACTATTTTCTCACTAGGGAAATTTGGCTGAGAGTCCATATTCTACCACCTGTGGAAGAAAACATGTTAGGAATCAATTTTATATTTATATTTTTATTTTTCTATTGGAAACATATATTATTTATCATTTTGAAAACATAAATTTTTTTAGAATGGTGATCTGATGCTCTAGTCAAATTCTACATCAATCTAAAATTGTCAACTTTGCCCTTTTTACATTTCCTCTAGACTTCAAGTTTTTAGCAAAAATTGTTGTCTCCCAAATGGAGAAAAACTGGGAGAACTTTAATAGGACAAATTTGTCTAGATTGTTAAGGAGGTAAAATGTCAAGTAAATAATTTTTTCCATATTTGTGATTTGGCATCCCTTTTCCTTTGAAAATCTCAAAATTTTCTAAAATGTCTCCCGAAATAGTGGATTTTGGCCAATTTCTACATCTCCATTCCAAACTCTTTGGAATTTAGAAAGTTTCTACCATTAGATTTATTTATGTCTTCCTCCTTTGATCACAGTAAAAGTTTCATTAGCAATAGGGCCCTATCAAGGAGTACTGTCATGTTCTTCAAAAATCACTAATACGTATTTTTTGACAAAACGGAGTAGAATTGGCTTGTGGCACTCACTGACACTTCTATAGTCCTCCTCATTGATGACCTACCCTTGAAATTTCACTCGAATCTAGGATTTTATGTTCCTATTATGGCCAAAACAATATTTTTGCTTCAGATTTTTTATTTTTATTTTATTTTAATACCATGACTTCCTTTTTTAATTACCATCATCTTGTTGACGTGGAAACCTAGATGATGTAGCATGGAATGTGGTTGCTAATGTGGCGTTGAAATCCCATTGTCATCCTTTGACGTGGCCATGTCACCATCCTCCTTTCTTTATTTTGATGCTCCATTTTTCCTTTCATCGGTGTATGTAAATTTCTTCCTCACCGAAAAACTAAAGAATCCTTCCATCAACGAACTAAATAATTTTTTCATCGGCGAACTTCAAAAATTTTCCCCATCGATGAATTTCAAAACTTTCCCCATCGATGAACTTCAATATTTGTCCCCATCAGTGAACCTCGAAATTTGTTCCATCGATGGACAAAATTTTGTGTCTCATCGATGAACTTCAAAATTTGTCCCATCAACGAACTTCAAACCCCCATGGCCGAACTTCAATCCCGATGATAAGTGAACTTCAAAATTTATCCCATCAACAAAATTCCCCTGATAAGTGAACTTCAAAATTTATCCCATCAACAAAATTCAAAATTTCCCCTATCAGCGAACTTCAAATTTCCCCCCCATCAATGAACTTCAAAATTTGTCCCATAAATAGACCAAAATTTGTGTACAATGGTGAACGAAAAATTTTCCACATTAGCGAACTGAAAAGTTTGCACATTCTTGGACTCATTTTTCTTCTCATCAACGAACTAAGGAATTTTTCACATCAACAAACTAAGGAATTTTTCTTTGGCAAACTCAATTCTTCTTTAGTGAACTATTGAGTTTCTCTTCGACAAACTGAATTTTTCTTTCCATCAGTGAACTCATTTAACTATCCATTGACGATATAATTTTTCTTCTCATCAATGATAAGAACCAATTAATTTATTTTTTCCAAATTCATAATGAATTTGGACCGTTGATCTTATGATCATATGTGATGTGGGTCATTGATGGGTATATGTAATTTTTCAAAAACTCAAAATTTTCAAGAATGAATAATTTTCAGAACTTTCATTTTCTTTTTCTTTTTCTTTTTAAAACTCCATGGAAGCTTTGGACTTAGCTTCCCATGGACACATTCAACCTTGCACGCATCCAATTGACATTTATATCCATCAATTCAACATCCCTAAGTGAAATTAAACTCATAAACTTTCCTATAAATTGGGGATTTTTCTCTAGTTTTACCATTTTCCCCAAATTTGATGCCGATTAAAACTATACAACAACAATTTTTCCAAATTTGCAGTGGTTTGGGGCCCATAAAAGGATGGTGCTGAAACCTTCACTTTGGTACCTAATTGTGATGTACCCAGATCCCATGCTAGAACACATCACTAAACCAAAACAACATAACATAAATATGATACCATTTTATTATGAATGCACATGCGCAACATGACAAAAATGACTCATGCAACTGTTAATAATTTTAAAAACTTAAATGCAGACTATTTATCAAACATAGAAACATTCAAACACACAAAACACAAAATAAACATAGCATTCAAGCACAACATTAAAACTGTAAAATAAACATAGTGACCAGGACACTTATCTTTATGAATGTTTACACAACCGGTTGTAGATGATGGATGTTCCACCCAACCATAGTCTCTACTACTCTAGTTCTCTTAGTAGTAGGTCACCCTCGAGTTGGGGATATGAGTTCACAAGGATGAACATGATCCTATGGCTGGTTAATGTCCACTCGAATAACCCAATATCCAGTAAATTCATAGTGACAAAACTCTTACAACAATTCAAACTACCCAAATCTCTTCCCCATCAATCTACACAACCCAAAGGATGACATTTCCTTCTTTACACCACAATCCCTTAGACAATATTCATCCCCTCCAAGGATCCATCATAGATCAGACAGGAACCTTTCAATTGGGGGATCCAGGAAATCTAGTTGTAAATGGAGTCCTCACAACAACCCTTACATAATCTCTTAGGTAAATTTCTCATGGAATATCATAACATGCATGATAGCCTAGTTCTTAGTATAAATCACAACTCTCTCATGGTTGTTTTTCACACATAGTATGACTTCTTCTCTCTTCAACACAAAAACTTTGTTTTTCCTCCTTCCTTGTTGTCCCAAAAATTCTGTTCCCCCTCCCACTCTAATCTCCCTTCTCTTTTCTCTCATGCATGTTTGATTCTCACAATTTCCCAAAGTGATTGTACTCATCACATGCTTCAATAACTAGTTGAGTTGAATATATCACCCAACTTCTTACATGCATTCAATGATATAATTATCATCATGAGTGTACTCAACCCATGCTCTCTTAATTAGGCGAGATGACTCTCTCACCCAACCTCTTACATGCATTCAATGATTGGTTTTAATAGGTCAATGAAGGTAAACATAATTAAGAAAATGATTTATGGAGGTGACAATATAAGATTCTAGGCATGTGGAGTTTCCCCTTGGACCCCCTCTATCCCCCTCTGTTGTGGAATCATAGCCCCACATGACTTTGTCCTTATGCATCTGCAACTAGTGATGTATTTTATTTTTATTACTTCCAATGCACATTGTTTACATATAACATTTCTTGGTCCTTAACCATTCATCATATTTACAAATATAGATTTTTAATTCGGGGGTCAAAACTAGGGTGCTACAACTTGGAAGGAAGATGTTTTAGGATTTTTTCCATCCTTCTTCCTTTGTTGATTTAGTGATTATTTGGTGCCTTACTATGTTTTTCCTTTGTTTCCCTAGCAAGAAGTATTAAGTAAATTTATCAAATCATAATTGATTTTTTTGGTGAAGGTTTTCCATCAGGGTTCTATTCTTGTATATCTTGATATTCATTGTTTATCTTGATTGGGAGAAGGATTATTCTTCCATTTGATTCCAATCTTAAATCCCTTTTCCTTGAAAGAAATAGGCCAACTCTTTGGAGGGTTTCTTATTGACCTCATAAGCCATTTGATTCACCTTGACTCCATTTCCCTTGTCGGATATGGTATTGATCTCTATTTCCTTCCATCACTTATTTCAAAACCCTAAAAATCCCAAAAATCTATTTTACTAAGGCTACTCTCAACTTTACCTCATGCCTAATTGTGTGGTCTTAGTAATACTACTAGTGATACACCCCTTGAGCTAGAGAAGAACTGGCCTAAAGTCCAGAGAATAAGTTACTGAGGTGATAGTGGTGTCCATCATAATAGTTTCCTTTGATTTGTACCTTGTGGATTAGGGATTTTATCATTAAGTACAATTTGAGTGGTAACAAGGAATAGTGTCTCATGCTTTTATTTTTAAAATACACAAATTTTTTTCCTTCTCTTTTTTTCCCCATACATTTTCTTTTCATCCATTTATTTTTCTCATGATTATATTGAGAGTACTATATTAATGTAGATGTAGACTAGTTGGGATGGCATGGGGTCCTTCACACCATCAACCTTGTCTCCTACCTTGTCCATATCCTCAAACCTTCCCTATGTTTATCCTTGTAAAACGTGAGCTGAAAGCCAATTGTAGTCATTTAGATCCAATTCATACCACTAAGGATCTAGTGCATAGGTTCCAAACATTCTCCAAATCGTCTAGAAAAAGAAAAATATATACGATGGTATATCAATCCTAGGAACAACTTGGGATTGGAGTATAGGCTAGCTTGAGCCATAATAGATTCTCAATCTTGGAATAGACCCGAAATGAGACCCCCCCTCCCCATCATGGAATCATGCCCACATAAATAAGAAGGAAAGGATTTTGAGAGTAACAATTTATAAGAAAAACATAAGAGTAACAATTTAGATGAAAAAAATAAAGACTCAAGAGGCAAATAAAATCTCATGAAAACACAGGAACAAAAGAGAATCCCTCATTGGAAACTCAATTTCTCCTAGTGGATGGAAGAATAGAAGATGGGGATGATTCAAAGTGAGATCAACCCTTCTCCACTCAAGAATAAAATGACATAGTTACCGAGGAGGAGGATTAAGTAAAGAAAGTTCAACTCTATCTGGAAGTGGAAGAGAAGGACACACAAAGCCCTGCCAAAAGAACCAGTTAGCATGAAAATTGGAGTTGGATAGGAATTCTAAAGAATCCCTATAAAATAGTCTTAATGTGCCCTTGAATCCCAAGGAAGAAGAATCCATAAAATAATACATCCTAGTGTATCTATGTGATCCTTTGATTATAATAAGTAGAAGGCCCAAGAAACCCAACAAAATTTACCAATACTATTTTTCTTCATATTTCTATGCAATGAATTTTAAAACAATATTCTTATGGGTTTGGATGAGAAAGGAAAGACACAAGTAAGAAGTCAATGTTGTTCTTCATTTCCATGTTATTTACAAATGGAAGAAGAATCCATAAAATAATACATCCTAGTGTATCTATGTGATCCTTTGATTATAATAAGTAGAAGGCCCAAGAAACCCAACAAAATTTACCAATACTATTTTTCTTCATATTTCTATGCAATGAATTTTAAAACAATATTCTTATGGGTTTGGATGAGAAAGGAAAGACACAAGTAAGAAGTCAATGTTGTTCTTCATTTCCATGTTATTTACAAATGGAAAGAAAAAATGGGTGAAAGACAAAAAATATAAATGAACTTCCAAATCCAAGGAGTCCATATGGATAACCCACAGAATCAGAGAGTGAAATTTATCAGAGGAAGGCAGGCTAAAGGAAAATGGGAAGCAAAAAATAAAAAGGAGGTTTTTTCCTCCCCAGTGGAGTCGCCAATTTTGTTACGGGACTTATCAGTAAATGCGGACATAAACAGATCTCCCTAGATCCACCTAGATCTAGACCAAAACATAATAGAATATGACATTTTTCCTAAGCTCTAACTATTGAATTTACTAGTTAACAAGAGATAGACAACATACCGTTTAAATTTCGCTTCCTCCTACCGTTGTCATCCTAGCTCCACTCTGGTGCTCCTGTGATATTGAATCTACAAGGGAACACAAGCCAACCAAAGTGAAAGCAATCCAATATACTCAACAAGAACTTATGCATGTGATCAAGTAATCATACAATAAAACAAGACAAGTTTTATGGGAAAGAAACATATCACTTTATTATATTTAAAGTGAAAGTGGAGATTACAACCAAAGCCTTGATGCTGCAAGGTCCCCTCTCGATGACACTTTTCTCCAACACACACACTTTCTCCAACCTTGAATGAAGAAGATCCACAATGACTTTATGAACTGAAATGAAGCCCTCAAATATGAACTGAAGTATAATTCCTCATCCAATTCTTAGCCTATTCAATATTAATATTGCTTGAATCAACCTTAGCATTTTCCATGAGATATCCCTCTTTATATAGGGGAAAGAGATATGGTTGAAGAGATTAGGATGATCCCACCAAATTAGATAAGCGAGTGAGATCCAAACCATTCAGATGCCACCTCATCTTCTAGAATATCCCCTTCAATAAGTTTCATGAAACTCGACCTTTTCTTAGTCTTTTGACATCATCGCACCCTAGCTGTAGATCAGCCTGTGAAGACGTCGCAACCCAGCTTTAAAGAAGGGGGCGACGATCAGGCATCGTCGCACCCTGTGTATGGTGCATCCTGCAACGACCTTCCTTAATAGGTTTTTTGAGAAGAGAAAGCCAGTCACTTTCCTCATGAAGAGAGGTTCTTTTTTGGGAACATGAACACATGTTGTCAATGGATCACTGGGGTGACCAAAATAATGTGTAACGCCTTCCCCCATGCACGCAGGGAAGTTTAGTTGTTTGATTCCATGGTCATCACACTGTTTTTGTACAATAAAATCTTGATTGAGGTATACAACGATCTGATATACCTACCTCTATGTCCTTTTAGAAAATCCTTCTCTGTTGCGTTGTAAGACTTCGCGGTATCTAATGCAAATTCAGTGATAAACTCTACAACAATACTATCTAACCAGAAATCTACTGCACGCATAAATTTGTTGATAACTTTTTGTAACTGAGTGATCTCCAAAGGATTCCACTCCAACTGTCTGATATGATTTGTTGGGTGGTTGTGTTTTAGCCTCAATAGCCACTCCTACAACACATGTAGGAAATCATAGAAAAATACCTCATGCAAGTCGCTAAACACATATTTGTCCAGATATTTGCACGGTGTTATCTTAGGGTTTCTATTATCCTTCTACGGAAACTCAAGTTCCTTTGTTTTCAACCATCTTTCGATATCCACCTTCATTGGATTCCATGGCCTAAACATTCCCTTCTATACTTTGATTCTCTACATGCTTCTTCTATAGATCCCGTCCACTCAATCCCATGCAGTTCTAACCGAAAACATAACCATTTGTTTTTTGACTTCTTTCACTTCTGGGGTTGACCCAGGTTCATATCTAAACAAGTTTCCAACAAAACCCTCTAAAACTATTGACCCTCTTGGTAAACTAGAAGGAAACACAAGACACAAAATGCATTGCACAATCTCACCCGAGATAGTTCTATGGGTGATTGCAAATCTCAAGTGATTACAGTCTAGGAATGAGTGGGGATCTGGGATTGTATTCTATCTCCTTCATGCATTAATCTGATTATTCAACCTATTTTTCCTAGGATTCATTCATCTGTTAAGCCCATGCATGCATTCTAATATATCTAACTCAACCATTCATTCATCTATTCATAAACTAACTATGGATAGAAGGTAAGTATGCAATAAACATCACACATAACACATGTTTTTCCATGATTCACCCCCTCCTGGGCTAAGTCCACAAATATTTGGATTCTTTGATCTTTTATTTATTTTTCTACAAATTATGGCGCTACGCACACTACATATCCCATCATATAATCATGAAAAGGCTCAATAACCTCTATGAGGTGGAATATATCACACTAGGCTCCTCATCCTATGACCTAACCCTCAAAATATGGCCTAATTGACTCTTCTACAACTCAAGATCTTACAAAAGTATCAGAGCCATAACTGAACTACCATAGTCGAACTTAACTAGTATTCGAGTAGAACCCTGACCTAGACCTCCTAGGTTCTTATTTATATTATCTTACAAAATTATATCGGTTACAATATTTACCAAACCCTAATCCTAACATGGTTGGGTTTTCCTTCCTGTGCACCTTGCATGCTTCTCCTCTTGCATGTTGCTTTTCCTCGCACATGCTACTTTTGCTGCCAACTGTTCTTCTAAAAAATTAGGCCTTTCCTTCCAAAATTGGGTCTTTCCTCAAAATAGGCCCAACACCTAACAACAAGATACAAAAACAAAACATCTACAAATTAACTAGCTTGGGGTGTCATTCCTACTTGGCTCTTCTTTAGTTTTCTCTAGTGACAAGTTAAGGTCAAGAAGATTCAACTGCGGACCTAGGGAGGAATCCTCCTCAAAATGAAATGCATTAGAGCACTCTGTCGACTGGGTTCTTGGTCTAGTTCGTAATTATTCCACTTCAGAACATATGACAACACATTCATCTTGAAATTGGTGTTGTCCTTGTTTATGCTCTACTATGATTTCCATTGTTGTGAGAAACTAGGTGGATAATCCTTGAACCCAAATTTTCAAGGTCTGAATTGACTAAATTAGCTCGTCATGTTCTTGTGTTCGTAGCTCCTACCTCCAATGTGAAACCCCTTCCTGACCCCTCACCATAACTAGATGCCTATTCACGTCCTCTATAAAAAGTAATGTTTTTCTCCCTTCTTCCGAATCATAGCTTCGAGGTGTTAATTTGAGCTATTCTTCAACAATTTATCCTAGGATGGCGCTCTTAAGATACACTCATGACATGCATGAGGCATGATCCATGTTGCAAGGAATTTGAATACCATCAAATCCATATAATCTTAATATATTTCACATGCCATGAGCATATGACGAGGGGGAGTGGAACTATCCCTGTTATTATCAATTATTTGCAAGGTTAATCTAGTGATGTAATCTCTTGTCTATCTAGTATAGCTCCCATAAATTCTAAGGCCGGAACAACCAGATGAAGTTCCCAAAACCTTCGAGGGGCAGAATTAACACATGTATAATTTGTTGAAGAATAATGCATTTTCCTATTATGAAGGTGAGGAAATGCAGTAAGATCCGAGTCTTCTGCATGAGAGTCGCAGCGGTCATTAGAATTGTTGAAATTTTAATAAGAGATAATATTGCATATTCTTTTATTATTATTTAATATGAAAAAGGATCACAACTGAAAGATATATATCCACAGAACAACAAGATATATCCTCAAGGAAACCCTCAAGGGGGAGAAAACCCTGCAAACTTTCCTCAGTATAGATTTCTCCAACATGTACAATTTCATACAATGCTCTTTCACAAAATCAATACCAAAGAGACCCAGACACGAACCAAGAATAGCCTCCTAGATAAATGCACACCACTCTCTTGTAATTATGTTCAATGAGTGATCTAAATATGAATCAATATAACCTCTATTTATACTCTAAAAGACCTAAAAGACATGACTTATCTATAAACCCTTTCACAATGACTTGTCAGTAAACCCTTTCACAATGACTTATTAATAAACCCTTTCACAATGGATTATCAAGTCAAAATTCTCGAGGTTATGACCATTACAATTACACTTAGTAATAACTTCTGAAATTACATAAAATATCAACACTCCCTCTTAACAAGGAAGGTATTCTATCCGGCACGGACTCTAATATTTTCTCCATCCAGATGAGCTCATGACCATTGACTGTCAGACACACGAATCTATACATCACAGGAAATCCATAGTGACTTCATAGCATGCATCTAGGGCTAGTGGTTAGATCTCTAGTAGCTACAACATGTCATCATGATACTATCCATTTTCTGGTAGAAAACTCAGATATCTTATGCATGACATTCAGTACCCTACGATAACATCTGTACATTGTCTCTTCAACATGCATCCAAGGCCAGTGGGTATCTCTCCAATAGATACAACATTTCATCATGACATCCACTACCCCGTGATAACATCTGAAGCCATCACTTCCTCTAAAGAGGGACTACGCTGAGCTTGTCCCTGAAGTACTCGAACTTCTTCCTTGACAACGTCTTTGTCATCACATCCACAACCTTCTCATCAGTTGCCACATATTGGAGCCTCACTTCTCGCTTCTTCACCATATCCCTGATATAGTGATACCTGATTTCGATATGCTTCGACCTATAATGAAACACTAGGTTCTTTGACAACTTAATACAACTCTAGATATCGCACAAGATACATGTCTCCTCCATCGCAATATCGAATAATCCAATCATCAATTTCCAAAGCCATACTACTTCACGACTTGCTACACATGCTGCCACATACTCTGCCTCAACAATATTGAGTGCTACACATGACTGCTTCTTACTGATCCATGAAATCATACCGGATCCCAAAGTGAAGCAACATCCTAATGTACTTTTATGGTTTTCAACATTACCGAACCAATCTGAATTCAAATATCCAAGTAGACTGATCTCACTATCTACAACATAATCGAGACCATAATCCATTGTACCTTTAAGGTACCTCATCACATGTTTTATTGAAATCAGGTGAACACGTATAGGGTCAACCATGTACTGACTCAGGGTGTTCACAAAAAAACATATATTTGGTCGTGTATTCATCAAATACATCAAAGAACCCACCTTCTTCCTATATAATGTAACTTCCACAGTCTTTGAAGTGGTATTCTGCAACAACTTCAGATTTGATACCATAGGTGTAGTCATTGCTTTCCAATCGAGTATCCTGGACCTCTTTAGGATTTCCACTGCATACTTCCCTTGACCTAGGAATATTTAACTAATATTTTGCCATATCTCTAGTCCCAAGTAATAGTGCATCAGACCAAGAACCTTCATATTGAACTCAGAGGCCAACTCCCTATGTCACTGAAAAACCCTGATTGTCCAGTTTGCCTCACTGGTTTCTCCCTCTGTGACAACATTTCTATTTAATAAATCACACAACATCATGGTAACCACCACATCAACACTTTGACACAAGATTCAAGTGATCTCAACTACAAAGGTTTTTCCACTACTTCTTATGTCCATCTCGATTATTCCTCACCAAATACTCGTGTTGATCTTGATATTCTTCTATGTCAAGTTCTCTACCTGAGCCCTAAACTCTTAGAATTTGTTGAATACCTCATCCTTGGTTTTCATGAAGAATATCCATGAGTGTCACATAGTATACGAATCTCAATAAACTGTCATGTTCCTATAAGCACCACAATATACTAACCAAGTATCCATGGTAACTTTCCTAGAACCAGAACAAGAACATCTCCATGGAATAAGCATTTCCATGGTAAGTTGCCCAAAACAAAATAAGAGAAAAACAAGAATATTTCTCGTTCTAAAGTTTGTTGTAGTGATCTTTGCAAACACATTTCCTATTCATGATACAGATAATGATCAAGGTGGCAACCTTGTGATAGTATTCCTTAATAACCTTGTAGGCGATGAAGCCTCCATTCACACAGGGTTGTGTCCACATTCATATTTCTTTATCACTCTCCAGGGATATGAAAACCAAATTGTAAATGAGGTTGTCTTTCTATAAGAACTTCTCTATCCCATAACTCATACACGTGTTTCTACTCCTTTCTTCCATAATCTTTCTAGAAGGATCACCATCTAGATACAAAGACAACCATTCTTGTTCCCAAGCCTTGAATGCTTCCTCTGGCTCTAGAAAACTAGTGCTATCCATGCACTCCATATCCACAGAAGTTACATTGAATTTGGTGTAAAGGATAAACCTATCAATCATTATCAAATTACAAGATCCCTTTCTCTAATCCTTTTATTTTGTATGGTAGGCATTCCTTGTTACTCCCTTCACCAGAATCTATGCACCGTAGGTGTAGCGTTGAAAATATCATTAGATCCCAAATCACAAAGGAAGGAAGAATGAAACCCTACAAGAATACCCTCAACCTTCTCGATTGTGCTAGCATTTGTGTCTATATTAATTACAACATTGATTGGAAGTCGCCCAAACTTATCTATTGCACCAAAAATCATATTTCCCATGAAATAATCATTCCAGGATGGTGCCCGAATCCTTCATTATTACCATGAGCTCTACCTTACCTCTTCCCATTGAAGCATCACTTTGAAAGGGGTTATAATATATACAAAAAAACAACAATTTCTTTCACACCCTATAGATGAAGAAAACACCTCTAAAACGATGATGAAAGATTCCTCTAGAGTGAAGTGACACTCTCTTGTTGAATGATGTGACCTACAACTGGGTCGAAACACTCAAATACCTCACAATACATGATGGTGAATACACCGTAGGGGATGTCTCCATACAAAAAAGAAAGGCACCTCCTAATGGAGGATGGACGTGATAGAAGAGTTTGAGTGCCCAACAAGTGCATATCACATATTATTCAACTAACTGAAAAGCTCCACCTCAAATAGGACAATGAGACCATTGAATGGTTATTCAGAAAATATTGGTTATCTAGAACACAGACACAACATGATTCTCAATCGACTACAACACCTATTTCGACTTCCACCATCACCTATACAAGATTCAATTGAGTGTATCTCAGTCTAGATAATCACAACTCAATTTTCCCCACAGGCTACTCCATTCCCAGTCATTATTATTAGCAGGATCTTGCAAGACATTATGAACAAGATAATTTTATTGAGTCCACTTTCCACATAAATCTAAAATCAAGAAAATATGGGATTGCGCCTCCTTCATATCTATATGATCTTTATCTTCCATCTTCCTCAACTGGGGGCACTGCAAACCAGTTGTAATTCACTTCATATCCTCAACAACAAACTGTGATACACCCAGATTCACTAAAATTTTAGTCACAGATTCTTAATGTTGGAGGAGGAATGAAAATGAATGTTGGATTGAATATGGAAGGAATCATAAGCACATCTGAACCACCGAGAAAAATGGGCATCTTGCAGTATGATCCATATTTATATCCTCAACATAATTACATGAGCTATAGTGCTATGGTTGGAGAAAGGATCGTTGGTTCTTCAGAGAAATCTTCATATACTGAACAAACATGATACCCCTATAACAATAGTTCCACTTCCATTCCACAGTCATATTGTCCACCAAATCAGTATTCACTTCCATATGTAGGGATCAATCGTAACAACAATTCCATCTCAATGAATTCGACATATCGTGAACAACAACCCTCTTCACGAAATCGAAGTAACATCCACATCCAAGTAAATATCTCCAAGACCTGATTCTCCCCGCAATGGTGATTCTCTTCTTAGGATCCTAGGGCCTCCTGTGAGGGAGTTATCCCAATCATGCTCTAATACCATGTTGAAATTTTCATAAGAGTTAATATTGTATATTATTTTATTATTATTTAATATGAAAAAGGATCACAACTGAAAGATATATATCCACAGAACAACAAGATATATCCTCATGGAAACCCTCACGGGGGATAAAAACCTACAAAATTTCCTCAGTATAGATTCCTCCAACATGTACAATGTCATACAATGCTCTTTCACGAAATGAAGACCAATGAGACCCAGACACGAACCAAGAATAGCCTCCTAGATAAATGAAAACTACTCTCTTGTACTTATGTTCAATGAGTGATCTCAATATGACTCAATATAACCTCTATTTATACTCTAAAAGACCTAAAAGACATGACTTATCAATAAACCATTTTACAGTGACTTATCAATAAACCCTTTCACAATGAATTATTAATAAACCCTTTCACAGTGATTTATCATGTGAACCTTCTTGAGGTTATGACTAGTACAATTACACATAGGAATAACTTTCGAAATTACATAAAATCTCAACAAGAATTAGTGTCCTTTCCTACCTGTGTCATGATTACATTGATGTTGGATGTGATGGATACCTAACAACATGTACATCGTCTATCCATTTTAGAACTTCGCCTTATGTTTTCACCTTGACATCCATGTGTACAGCTATTTCCTTTGATCGTATTCTGGATCATGGTATAGGGGTCACCGAGGAACGATAATTGAACCTTAGTGCTTTATTTTCTTGCTCACATGGAATGGTGTTGTTGTGGTGAAGAATGTGGAGAAGGAAAAAGGTATGAAGAACCTCCAAATCTAGCAATATTCGTCTGAAAATTGATTCTAGATTCATTTCTCTCAGCAACATTTTCTTCTTCAAATGGTTTATGATTACCATGGAATCCCCTAAAATTGAGAGTGAGTTTATTCCTTGTTGTCAGATCAACTTCAATCCTTGGAGGAGAGACTATGACTCTGCTTGGTTATCGGTTTCTTTCCCAATATTCCAAGAGAAGGTAATCTTAATACTTCCTCCTAGGGAGAAGAGAACCCCGCCTACTCCTGTCGCCCCGAGCAATTCTTACCAAATTTTATACTGATGCGATTGTTATTAAATTCCTGGAGGAAAATTTTCTTTCTATATTTGGATGTCCAAGGAAAATGATAACAAATAACACTCGAGATTTTAAATTCCTTGCAATGATAGATTTTTGTCAAAAAAATATCATTCTTGGACATTCTACTGCTTTTTATCCCCAGGGTAACAGATTGGCAGAATCATCAAACAATAGTTTAATGACGATAATTAAAAAAAATTATTGAATGATAACAAAAGGGAATGGCACTCTCATCTGAAGTATGCACTATGGGAAAACAAAATAAGTACCAAAAGAGAAACATGTATCTCTCCTTTTCAATTAATTTATGGAATTTCTGTTGTTCTTCCTATTAATATTGCTTTGCATGTCATGAAATTGTTACAGGATGTTGAAGAAGAACCAAATGATCTTACTAGAAGAATGAACCAATTAATTGAAGTGAAACAAACTAGAGAACAAGTAAATGAAAAGTTTCAAGAATACCAAGATAAAATGAAGGCTATATTTTTATAGCAGAGCAAAACAAATAAATTTTTTTCATGGTAACTTTGTATTAAGATGGGATAGTAGAAGAGAATATCATTGTAAACATGGAAAATTTGATAATGTGTGGCTTGGACCTTTCAAGATTGCTACAATTGAAGGAAAAAATTCATTTTCTCTTCAAAATTTGGATGGTGATTTGTTGTAATTTCTTGTGAATGGGCGATTCTTGAAGCATTTTATTCAATTCTTGACAGTTCCTTATTTTCCATTCATTGTATGTAATCAATTTGGATTGACATTGGCATTTACTTTTCATAAAATCTCAAAAACAACTTCTAAAATATTTTTGAAATAATTTAATCGGAACTGAAGTTTAGTTCAAATAAACTCATTATCATTATTTTATTAACATGGATGATCCAATTAAAACAAGATTGGAGTTTTATTTTAATAAATTTCTTAAGAAAATTAAAATGATTGTTTTAGTTTGAACATAGTTCATTTCTTGTTCTGTTAGATTGGA
>SNQJ01S0145527.1:3450-27521 GCA_010110895.2 Picea sitchensis | reverse complement strand
GCCTCCATTGTCTGACCGTAAGACCTTGATCTTCTTTCCTTTCTGGTTTTCCACAAGAGATTTGAACTCTTGGAACCTTTTGAAGACCTCACTCTTGGTCTTCAAGAAATATGTCCAGGTCTTCCTGGAGCGGTCATCTATGAAAGTGAGATAATACTCACAACCACTCAAGGACACTCGAGACATAGGCCCACACACATATGTGTGTATCAAATCTAGTATCCTAGTTGACCTGCTTGCACTGTTGGGAAAAACAGCCTTGGTAAACTTACCAAGGGTAGACCCTCTACACACATCCTGATGCTTTGTGCTAAAATGTGGCACTCCTGTCACAACCTCTCTCAACTATCCAAGAGCCCCATGATGTAGGTGAGCCATCCTCCGATGCCATAATTCACATAATTGACTGTTGTTGTCACTACTCGTTGCCAAGGCATGCAGTGGCTAAAAAAACAATCTATACAATTTTCCATCCCTCACTCCAATCACCTTCCCTGAGGTGAGTTTGGACACCTTAGGATGTATGAGGACCTCTACCCCTTTGAAGGACACCTCAAGACCCCTATCCTGGAGTGTGGAAACTGAGATGAGAGTCTTCTTTAGCCCAGGGATGTATAACACATCTCTAAACGATATGGGTGGCATAGTATCCCTCTGAAATGTCAATGTTACACGCCCAACAACCCTGACAATGGTGTCATCTCCAAGTGCAATCTTCATCTTGACCTCAGGATCTATGAGATCAGTGAAGTGCTCTCTCACACCTGTCATATGGCTCGAAGCTCCATTATCTATATACCAGATGCTGGGTGTCATCTCAACTGTCGTACAACAAATAAGGAAGGCACACTCCCTCTCAAACTATGTCGTAAACTCCTCATCCGCTGTAGCTGTTGTACCACTCGGCCTCTGCTTCTGTCGTTTGGGACGCTGTCCAACATAGTGTCCCATCTTCTTACGAGCAAAGCACTTCACTTTGCTCATATCTCTCTTCTTCCCACTACCATTGTCCTGTGGCTTGGCCCCTCTCTTGGGACCCTGTCTAGCACCCTGACTGGTCTTCTTCTTGCCCTTTGTCCAAAGAGCAAGATCCTCCTCACCTTATGCAATATGCTGTTGGCCTAAAGATCCAGAGCTACATCTCAGCTCCTCCTATACGAAGTCATCCCATAGTCTCTCCCAACTGGGCATAGCCTCCCTGGCCACAATGCCTTGCACAAAAGACCCACAAGGTTTGGAGAAGCCGTTTAAGTCCGTCCTCACCAAAACCATGGGATCCACAATCTCACCGACTGTTGCCAACTCATCTCGAGTCTGAGTAAATCCCTCGAGGTATGAGGTCACCGACTTTGAAGTGAGCATCTGAATGCTCTTGAGCTTCACTTGCAGAACCATCTTCCTGTTTTGATTAGGACTCTGGTAGAGTTTGCACAATGAGTACCACATCTCAAAGGAAAACTCGTTACTAGTTAAATGAGGTATGACATGGTCTCTCACCACATCACAGATGGTCCTCTTTGCCTTGGTGTTCCTCTTCCTAAACTCTGCTACCACCAAGGGAGCAGTGACAAGAGGAGGAACCACTGGAGCCTGAACTATATCCCATAGTTCAAGATCCTCCAAGACAAATACTATTATGGTCCTCCAAGGGGACCAGTTGCTAGCTCCTGCTAGCCTCTCCTCTGCCCTCATCTGTGTCACCGACATGTCTGCCCACTGAAACCCAATCTGATGCCAAACACTGCAAAAGATAACAGCCTCACTCCTGTACACACAGGTGTGAAAAGAGGGTGTCCAGTCTATCCAAAAAAATCTGCAAACTGTATGCTTCAAAATAAGCCAACTCTTAACCACCTAGGCTTTGATACCATGTAGATTTTTGAGGAACTAGAAGGCTGCCCAATAGGTCTGTCTTTGACCTCTTGTTGGGCTCTTTGAGTAATCAAAACTGTCCTTGCTGCTGTTTTAGGACAACAAATAGGTCTGAAATTTCTGCCAAAAATTCTGCCCTCTAATTGATGATTAGATGCTCTTTTAAGGTGCCCTTGCACTTTGTTTTCGTAACTGATGTTAGCACATGCAAATACCTTAAAACAAATAACACTCCTCTAGGATCTTTACAAGCTCCTAATGCTGATATAAAACTAAGCATACATGAAATTTGAACACAAGTAATTTTTGGTCAACATGACCTTGGACAAAACCTCCCCGGAGAAAACCAGTTTAGGATAGATGAATATATATGGAGTGTCTCAAGCAACATATACAACAAAGAAGTAAATACAAAGGAACTTGTACACATACCAAGCTCCTCTCAAGCTTTGCTAGCAAGCTCCTTGAGAAATGCTCCCAAGAAGTGCGCCCTTCCTCTTTGTTGTCCAATCTAATGAACTAGTGCGCCCTTGACCTTCCCTTGGCTGTTTGAGAATCCCTTGCATGCAAATCTCCCTTTGTATGCTGCATCAAACCTTCACCAATCAGATCTTCTCTAGCTTCACTCGAAGTAGTGCCTGCAAGCCTACGCCCTCTCTCCACAAATGTGCCCTCCACCAAGCAATAACACTAACACACAAAGCTTGAAGCTCCAAGCTTCCTTGCACCCTCCATGAATGAGTGCGACCAAGCTAGCTCCATCAATGCCTCCATTCTCCACTTCTTCCTCCTCATCAAACTCTCCAAGTGAGCAAGTGAACAATGAGCCTCCAAATGGCCCTATGCGTGCTCATGAGCTTTCCTTAGCCAAACCTAGAGATCAATGGCTAGGGTCAACTCTAGCCATCTCTAATCCATAAGTGAAATCTCATCTCAATTATCTCACTTAGAAACCCACTTTTGGTTAAGTTACCTATGTTGGCTTTATGTCCCCTAATTCACCCACAAAGTGAATTAATAGTCACTTTTTCCTTAAGTGACAAATTTCACCTTTCTGACTTAGGATAAAGTCAATGTGAAATTAGACATAAAGTACAAGGTACAAAGGGTCAAATATTTCCCTCTTGTGGTTAGAGACCCACAACCACAAGGGGACCACTTCCCAAGGTATACCAAAACTCAACACATATAAGTATCAAGTGGCCCCATGCTACCTAGAGCTCAATGCTCTTCTCCTAAATGCCCAATGCTCCTCTTGTAGGTAGGTCCTCGTCCCGTGCAAGCAACCAAACCCTCCATGTGTGCCTCACGAAGAATGTCACCATGCCACATAGGTCTCCAACCTCCTAGGGAAGTTTCATCACATAAGCATCAACTTAAGGTATGGCAATCCATGAGTAAATTATCTCCAATGTATATGTCCACTAAGGTACAACCAAGGGTAGGCTTCACACCATGCACATCACATGAAGCACCCCCAAGGATGGTGCAAATACTTTCTGAGTAACCCCAAAATATAACTTTTTGTAGAGATTCTCTCTGAGTTGATCATGTATGATAATCCACTACCACCTATTGATTTAGAGCTTGAGTGTGAGTTGTTCCTTTAAGAGCTAATGGTTGATGATGAATATGATGACAACAGCCTCAGCTCTATAGATGACACGGATGGACAATCCGCTTTTCAATCTTCTTTTGTTTTCACTATACTTTTGTTTTCATAAAGATTGAACACATAACAATAATAATGTTAATGTGCTTAGTAAATTTGTTTTGGTGCTGTGCCTTGGCTTATAACATAGCAGAGAAGGGAAATACTTTTAATTTGTTTCATAGTTGTTAGATTATAAATTGTAATATGAGTATTGTGTAATTATCATCCATTTGATTCTTGAATCTTAAATTTCAAAGCTTTACTTCAAATTTTCCTTTATGTAATGCATGTGTGTGTGTGTGTTAATTACCCTCGTATGTGGTGTCAACTGTGCCTAGATGACAATGTTAGCTAATGTTAAGGAATTTGCACTAGGTAGTACATATCCAAACATGATGTAGCTCGATACCCACATATCCATGCAACCTTGTTTGATAGAAAGGTTAACAGATAAATAGTAGACACTAACATGGCAACATAGCTCAAGATTCCCTAAAGTTTAAGCATGATATTCTCTGTAGGCAATCTAGCCGTGGAACAGTACCAATTCTTCCTTTCGTGTAGTTATAAATTGTAACCGTTTTTTTCTTTTCAGGCTGGACAAATAAATTCAATACCTGCTCTACGGATACTTACTTTCAACGATTTTATTCAGGCAAAGGCTAAGGTAATACGTCTGACATTTTGAGTTTTGCAATGAAATAGAACTTAAATGTTGAACTTAAAGAGATTTTGAGAACTAAAGAAGGCAAATTGATATGTCAACACAAGAGTATAGGGGGTGGAAGAAAGTATTTTATCAAACTAAAGATAATATGACAAGAATCACCAACTGGAAGCAATCATGCTGGATATGTTTCTTTTACATTTAAGGCTTGATTTTCTCATCTATTTAATGATATATTCTGTTTAGGCATTCAACAGATTATATGCTAGTCTTCCATGTCTTGTTGATTCTTGTGCAACGTTGAGACTTAGAATATGGTTTGTAGCAAATCCTTTCTTGTAGTTAATAATAAGCAAGGTTTTATTCTGTAGAATATTTTTGTGGTTGGTCCTTTCTGTCAGGTAAATATTGGTAGTGTTGACAATGACAATTTAATGAACGACAAATTTAATTGTTGACAAAAATTCTTAAAACACAACCATTTGATGATAAATAGGCCATGGGATGTTTTATATATAAAATGGTAATGGATTTACCGATGAATGATGAGATTCAAACTTAGGAAACATGTCATATGAGAGGTGTTATGCTTGTTAATGAATGGTGTTACCATTGACATTGACAATTTGATCCTCATCGTTGAGTTCAATTGTTTGCATAAAAGCCGAGGGATAGGGAGCGTCTTTTTGTCGATCAATGTTCTTATTCATTCTAGTATTGTTGATGGGAAACATCAAATATATTTTTTGGCAATGCTGAAATTGTAATGGTTGTGATGATGTCAATTTCATACATGGAAATGGTTGTGATGATGTCAATTTCATACATGGAAATGGTTGTGATGGTCATAGAACATAGTAGTGAACTATAATAGTCATATGTAGAGTTTAAGCGAGCCACCCTGGTGATTGTTAGAAGAAATAGTGTCAACTGTATGAGGATCTTCTGAGTACCATGTTCTATATATAAACTGAACATGGTTGTGCTACCAAATATTGTGGTTGGTCTGGTAAATTTCTTAAAGATTGATGAAACCGAGTTGTGCTGATGAGGAACAATGAATGATTGCATATTTCTGGACCAACATGATTTGTGTTTATTATTACCTTTTTCAAAGTGAATCAAAGACGACAATGTTAAATTTGTTAGACACACCAACCACACTTAGAGGGGTGGGTGGGGGGTGAATGAGTGTGGGGCTCTTTTCAACTTTTCCCTTTCACAAAACTCCTTAGTTAGCAATCACCATTTACTCATTACTTATTGCTGTCATTTATAACCAGTTAAATGTGAACATGCATCAACAACATATATCAACAACATATATCATCAATAAGTCATCATCACAAGATTGAAGAAACACAAAGAACACGAGATGTATGTACAATTTTCTTTTTATTATGGACTACAATCCTTGGGTTATCAGCAACAACTGAATAGAGTACAACTCTACAAGAGCACCAACTCTATAATGCAAGATTCAACTTACACAACTCAACAACAACTGAGAAGAGGAATCAATCCTCAACAGATACCAATCTGTCAACAAGTACGCGACCTGTCAGTAGTGCAACACACGTATGTACGCACCTTACCAGTAGTACAGCTCGCGTATGTACGCGGCCTCTCTATACTACAACCTGTGTATCTCTTCTGAGTTACTTAGGGTTTTTCTCTTCAAGACAAACTCAAATCCTCTGCAGCCTTCAGTCACATTCACTTCTGTCTTTCACTATCCAATCTAAACCATAACCAATCATAACACATCCAAGCTCTCCAACAACTTACTCATGCTCCTCAACCATACAATATGAATGCTATTCAATCATGTATAAGCAACCAATATACTATGGCAATCATATCAATACTAAACCATAAGAGTGTTGCTCACTCCATCAACCAATACAAATCAAATCACAATAGCCATACCAAGAATGCCTTAAGCATTTATCATACAATATGCAAGAGTATCCATCAAGCCAACTATGTAACCATACCAAAGTTTCTATGGTAGATCTGAGCCTATAGAGTGTAGATCTGGAACTTGCTTCAGCCTTCAAGAACTTGATCATCAGCTTACATCCAAGTCTTCATGACTTCTTCATTGTACGCGCTTTGTCCTCGTTCAACCCGTGTATGTACGCGCTCTGTCTCACTGCAACCCGTGTATGTACGCTCTCTAGCCCACTGTTGCTCGCGTACTCCTTTAGAAACTAGGGTTTCTGAACTTCCGAAACTTTCTCCGTCAAGATCTCAGACTTACGGAAACTTTGATGCTTTCATGAGATCCTCCAGACTCTCTCTCTCTCAGAATAGATCTTCAATACATGCTCAAGAGATTCATCTTACAAGAGACCCCTTGCCTCTTATTTATACTATCCAAGTAGCTTCCTTAGAAGCATCTTCTAGGTCACTTTGTCCACATAGCCACTTTGTCCACATAGTCACTTATGTTCAACTTTGCCCAATTTGCCACTTGTCCATGTATCCAATAGCCACTTGACCACTTAACCCTCTGTCCTCATTTTAGGGTTAACCTTCTCATAACTACTTTCCATAAATAGAAAGCTCCATTTATTTGATTATTTAAATAATCCTCCTGGATTTTGTCACCTTACTTCATTATTTAAATAATCACTTCACTTTGTTTAAATAATATCTTCTTTGTAATCATTTTGACTTCTTTGACCTTTTGGGGTTTCAAGCCATCATATGAAGGTCCTCCAACTTCGTAAGGCCATAACTCTCAAACCGTGAGGAGTTATGTGGCATTCCACACACCACTAGAAATAGCATGACAAGCACTATTCAACCAGGATAGTTTCACTGAAAAATTCATTGATCTTCATCTCATTATTCCATAGTTAAGCATGGATTCTCTAACCATACTTATAGGATAACTCAACCACAAAGTGTCTTCCCATGAGGGCTTTCACCATAAGGGGACCACTTTGGAGTTCATTCATTTGTATTCCTTATCAACCATGATAATACAATAATGAGTCATCTTTTCATCAATCCAACTCTGGTCCATATATCAATGACAACTCATTGATCCATCTTGCATCCATGCATGACATCATATGACTATGATTCCACTTGACATCAATCCTTTCACATTAAGGACAATACATACTATACTTCATCAATATACTATGAGAAGACATTGTTCATTTGACATCAAATTTTTGACCTTTTACATCAATCAATTCCTTGACATCAATCCTTTGACATCAATCAATCAATCATCCTTTGGCATCAATGACAACATGATCCAACAGAATTTTCATTTCATGGTAAGCAGACTTGCACTCCTACACACCCTAGGTAGCTTAAACACTTAAAACCTGTTGAAACTGCAAATAGAATGCTACATCTACAAACACATGGATCGCCGAAAATCGAACAGTGAGCTAGAATTGCAGCAACCATTCACACTGTCTATTAACTTCAAAACAGATCATATCTCCTTTATATGATAGTAGAGAATAGGATGTAAATGCATGTGGATAGTCTAATTAAGGCACCTAGATTGACAATGCCAAACTCTATCTCTCCCTAGTATAGTGTGCCCTCTGCATGAGTAAATTATCTAGAATAGAGAACCCAAGAAGAGAGGATTCTAGGGAACTGCACCATATCTAAATCTGGCAATACTCCCTAAACCATGTGCTTTTCTAAATCTGGAAAACTAAAACTGAAAAAAAGGTTTGTAATTAAGTAAAAGGCTAAATCTGGAAGCAGTCTAATAATAGCGAGAGATAAAATTGGAAGTAGTCCAAGGCTGGTGCATACATACTATATGCATGCACGTGCCCTCTACCACTGTCTACTTATGTTACACGCCTTCCAAGACACTCTTTCTGCTGCACCTTCACTTTACTGTCCTCTCTGCTGTGCACATGAACTGAGGCAATGAATCTGGGCTGCCTGTATGCTGCAGGTTCTGTTTTTAATTTTTTTTAATTTTATATTTTTTAATACATGCACACATATAATGCACCAAGCCTCAAGGGTTAGCCGAATTGGTAGATACACTTGTGCTAAGTTCACAGAGGTCTTGGAATCAAATATCATTGGGTCCATTGGGGTTACCAGCTGCCTATGTGGCTGGTGGTTGATCTGCCTTCCATCTGGAAATTCTGGGGAAGAAGGGGAAGAGTTCCATGAGCACTGGTCTAGTACCATCACCCCCATTCTGTGCTCAAGTATGTGAGGGTGGGGTGAGATTATTTCCTTGGGGAAAAAATAAATCTGATGCACCTTGTGTTCACCCTCACCCACCCTTATTTAAAAAATGGGGTTCCTTATTGTAACAAAGGATTTACCTAGGGCCTTTCAAGCCCTTATTTCCTGAAGTATTCACCACTGAGTCTTTCAAAGCTTTAGTGAAAGTATTTATTCCTAATGCCCAATAGGACCTTGCAAGACCTTATATATCAAAGTATTCACTGTAATATATCAAACTTTCCTTCTTGAGACATCAGTAAAAGCGAAGAGAAAATGCAGAATAAAGGAACACAATAATAGAATAGAAGGAAAATGGAGGGATTAAGAACTAAGTGTAACTTGTGATGAAGCTTTTACAGAGTAAGATTCACAAGCAGGAGGAAAAACTCCAAGACAGCTTGGACAAAAAATATTAATTTTTAATCCTGTGTCCAATGTGTAGGAAGAGTATGTGCTAGTTCATTAATTATTCATAATTGAAACTACAAAAATAAAATATATCTACTACAAAATACATGCAGCTTGTATTTGCTGTGCGAATGATGCAAGAAAATGTATTCTGATTCAATTCAGCTTTCCTTTTTCTTATCAGGTCGGTCCATCAATTGCCTATGATGCTGTGAGCATGAATGAGCTGAGAAAATGGAATGATCAATATGGTGAAGGTGGTAGCAGGAAGCGGTCGCCATTTGGTTTTGTCAATTAGATTATGAGGTGAATTGTGAGTAGGCTATGAAGTTACACTTTACTGCTGTTGTGAATTAATAGGTTGTTTACTTCAGTTCTTATATCTAGATCCTACAGAGGGTATCTCTGAAGTGTGTTTGTAATGTATTGTAATGACAAGCATGCTTTGAGGACTGGAATTTGTTTCTCCTAAGGCAAACGTTGGCCATTATATTTACAGAATTGCTGTGCACTTGGGAGTATGTAGCATCAAGATTGCTTCACAGGCAGCTCATTCACAACAGCTTGAAGGCAAATTGAAAGCCTATACCAAATTACCTGACAGTCTAACCATGTAATTTTTAAAAAGCTTATTTTCTCAGTTATTTTAACAGAAAGGATCAGTTGATCAAATAGTGTTCCATTTTTTTAGGTAGTCTTATGATTATCTTTTTCCTGAAAAGTACTACTGCGGGAGAGTATTCACGTGTATACTATTTCAAGCAATTGTGGTTGGCTATGCAAATAAACAGTTTCTATTTATGCAAGCCAGACTTCATCAGCATGAATTATGGTAATCTTGTCATATAATTTCTATATTTTTCATTATATTTTTTGATTTATGTCAATTGAGGTGGAAATATCAATTAGTGTCTCAGATATCATTGACGAGTTTGATTATTATCTTTGTCCTCGAAGTCTTATGCTGGACAATACCTGTTGTGTATTCTATGCCAAGTCATGGAGGTTGGCAATGCAAATAGGCTATATTTCTCTGGAAGTATGTGTCATGTAACAGAATAAAACCTAATGTTTGGATTGTGTCCAGGAATTGGTGCCACTGTGTTTCATTTTTTTAATCTTTGGCTAAGGAAAAATATATTTGTATTATCAAGAATTCACCTGAGGCGATGCATTTACATACAAGCCAAGGCAGCACAAATGAGCTTTTGTTGTTAAAATAGTGTATCTAGTATCGATACTCGTGGAAAGACTACTCCTGACATACTTGCATAACAAGAAATAAGAGTACCATCCATACAAACTTTTCATGACCTCTTAACACATACATTCCCTAATTTTTCAAAAATTACAAAAAGCATAAATTGGCTAGCAGAGCTGAAAGCTAAAATTCATCAGAATTCCTTATCCAGACCCAGATCGACCTGGACCTTTCTGGTGCAGCTAGGGGCACCCTGCATCTCCAGTAAAACCCTCTACTGAGGTTGACAGTTGACACTGAGCAGCTTCAGCCAAAAGTGATCCATAAATGGTAGGCCTATGGCCTGTCCGTTTCGTAAACACTGATCTCTGTGGAAATTTAGATTTCAAAGTCTGCAATTACAATTTCACAGCTTCTCTGTTTTCTATTCTCCAACAAGCACGAATGTGCCCTATTCCAGATTTGGCTTCAGGGATTAAATGGATGGATTTTAGTGCCAAAACCAATGTCAACTATGAACCAATCCACTTTGATTGTGCTTACTCTGTCTCTGCAATTTTGTTAACACAAATAACAATGCACCTTCCGAATTTTCCCAGCAGTAAAGACATTGCTCAACAACAATGCCAACACTCTGAATGGAGAGAGTATTGCTGGTTACAAGGCACTGAGAATAGAAACAATGACCAACAGTTAGTAATTTTCCACCCTTGATTTCATTTGAGCTCTGGAAGGATGGTGGTCATTCTAGAACTGTTGGCATGCATTACAATTCCAATGGAGAGTGAAATTCTAAGTGAACAATTAGAACCACAGTGGGAATTCACCAGTAAATGATTGATTCATCTACATGCAACAATTTAAGTACAAAGAAGAGCTTCCACTAACTCTCACAGATTTTTTTACAAACACGGAGAAATATCAAGCATTCAAGGCACAATGGACATCATATTTGCATTGGAAATCCAAATGGGAAGAAAACTAAGTTGATTGGGGATTTTATGAAGCAAGAAATTTATTACAAAAGGGTGAGCTCTATACAGATTTAATTTATTGTTACTCACTGGAAGGAAATTTGTAGATGGCCATGGCTGAAAAACAATCTTCCCTCATTGTGGGACAGATTCAATGTCTTCTCCTTTGATCATCAAGCAAACTACTTCCTCGAGTTATGATCTCTGCTACTGCCCTTCATCATTTCCTCCTCTCTATTCCATTCAATGCTATTTTTCATCACAACCTTCATTTTTTAATGGGTTATCTTGGAAGGCCAACCATCACAATGATTCATTTCAACTTCCAAGGGAATTTTGACCATTTTTTCAACTTTGCCAATAGAATCCAATTCTTATTACAAAGTTTATAAAGAGAATTTTTGTCGATGATCCAATTGAGATCACACTTCTCCATTTGCAGGTTTTTGGTTCCCAAAAGCTTCAATTGCTTTCAATCTTCTTCTTGGTCTTCAAGCATCCTTCGACAAATCTCCAAAAAAGGGTGCCTTCATTTTAAAATGGAAATAAAGTTAAATAGAGGTTTTCTTTGGCATAAAACCTATTATTGTCCATCTCCTTGGCTAGAGGAGCGATATTCCTGTTAGGTGGTTTGTTGGACCAATCACTTCTGCTGGGCTGGAACAAACAACTCCATGACCTTCCGTGTTAAGCTTTCTTACACTTGGTTGTTTCGGTTCTTGAGATGGAGTTCAGTGGAAATAACGGTTGTACCAATGCCAGTCGATATTTAGGCGTGACAATGATTTCATGCATGGTAGCGATCTTCTAGTATGCTGGCAATTGCCCACAACCTGGCACTGCTCAGCGTAAACAAATCAAAGTTACTATACGACGCCTTTTCGGTTTGTGATTATGCTTGCCAACTTGGTTTCTTGGTCCCCAAAGAATTGGAGAAAATCTAGATGGAAGAATCATCTATTTGCTACCCTCTTCCAAGCCTCTACAAGCATTTTGAGTGGCTCGTTGCACACTCATTTTCCAACTACCTTTTCCTCCATATAAAATGAAAAGGCTTCTTTCACGATTCATCTTGCCTTAATGAAGGTGATTTGAGCTAAACTTGTGTTGGTTTCGTGTCCACTGAATCCTAGGTCTTCATGCTTGGCCTTCTATTGAGCTACAATGGGGATCGAAATTTCTTGGCCTTCCTTTCATAGCCCTTGCCCATCATAGCACATTTTGACCCATAGCCCTTGCCCATCATAGCACATTTGTTTCATGAGCTTGAGACTATTGCATCTAGTGTGCTTTTCAAAGTCACCAAAGGTTTCTCGAGAAAGGATCTTGGAAGGTGAGTTTATCATGCTTTACTTTGTCATGGTGTTGGCTTCCACAGTGGCAATGTAAGGGGCTTGTTTGGTCTCTTGGACAACTGCTTGTAGTTGCTTGAAGGCCTCTTCTTTCGCTACAAAATCTTGGTATAGATGAGCAATCACTTTGATGAACTTCTCCTCTTTCCAATTATCCAACTAAGTGAATTTCTCCTCCTATTACAAGAGAGCTATCATTTGCTCGTCTAATTCTACCCTCATGGCGGTGAAGGAGTCCTCACATTTGGCAAGTTCTTTTGCCAACTCATCCATTTTCTGTCTCCAATATCAACTTTCCTCTTGTATCTCTCTATTGAAGTCTCTCAACTCTTTCGGCTTCTCCCTCTTTAAGGATTTTCCCATGGCAGTGGCTTCAGGGTCTCCAACGAACCTTCTCTGATACCTTATGATCCTTAAACGGTAGAGCTACGGCCTTTCTTTCATCAACATAGATTTGTGGAAAATTAGATTTCAAAGCCCGTGCAGCTACAATTTCATTGGGATCGTGCTTCTATGTTTGTTATTCTCCAACTAACATGAATGAGCCATATTCTAGATTTGACTTCAAGGATTAATTGGATCGCTTTTAGTGCTAAAACTAATGCCAAATATGAACCATTCCACTTTGGTTGTGCTTCCTCTGTCTCTGGAATTTTGTTAATACAAATAACAAGGCACCTTTTGAGTTCGCCCAACAATAAAAACATTGCTTAAGAACAATGCCAACAGTCTAAATTGAGAGAGAATTGTTGGTCACATGGCACTAGGGGTAGAAACAATGGCCAACAACTAGTAATTCTCCACCCTTGATTTCATTTGAGCTATGGATGGATGGTGGTTATTCTAGAGATGACATTCATTAACATTCCAATGGAGAGTGAAATTCCAAGTGAAAATATTATTACCACAGTGAGAATTCACCATTAAACCATTGATTTAGCTATAGGCAACAATTTAAGTATAGAGAAGAGCTTCTACTAACTCACAAAATTTGTTTTCCACAAATACAGAGAAATATCAGACATTCAAGGCACAATGGATATCATATTTGCCCAGAAAACCCAAATGGAAAGAAAACTAGGTTGATTGGAGATTTTATTAAGCAGGGAATTGATTACAAATGGGTGAGCTATATATAGATTCATTGTATTTTTACTCGCTAGTAGGAAATTTGTAGATGGCCATGGCTCAACAACAATCTTCACTCCTTGTGGGATAGATTCAATGTCTTTTTCTCCTCTGATCATCAAGCACACTATTTACTTGAACTTTCATCTTTTTGTTACTGCACTTCTTTATTTCCTCCTCTGTTCCATTCAATGCTCTTCTTCATCACAACATTCATTTTTAATGCGCTACCTTGGAAGGCCAACCATCACAATGGTTAATTTCAACGTCCAAGGGAATTTTGAACATTTTCTCAACTTTGCCAAAAATAATTAAATGCTTTTTACAAAGTTTACAAAAATATTTTGGTGAGGATCCAAGTCTGATCAAAAGGCCCTTCATCTTCACGTAAAACCCTGGACCTTATGTTGGCCATGCCACCTTGAATCTGCCTCGTATTAGAGTTGTCGATGCCCTGATCGAGAGAAGGACATTTAAGCATGCTATTCATGTTCAACAATTTCTCCCCGAGTCTTGCCTCAATTGCAGAAATTTTCCTCTCAGAGACCTCCACATTCTCTTCTTGAGTATTCTTAGGCTCTTTGTTTTGAATTCAACATTCTAGAGTACCACAAATGCTTGGTGCTGCTTCTTATGACTAATCCTAGACCATTATCAACCTCATCCCAACATTCCCCCATAGTTTTCTCCATGGTCTTCAACTTTGATGCCAATTCACTTCAGATCATCTTATTTCCTTCTTGCAATTGATTAAGAGTTCTCGCTTCATCCTCATTGATCATAGTTCTTTTGGTGTTGATACAACTTTGGACTGTTCAAGTAGAGGGAATGAACATCAAAAGCTTATAACTAGGGCATCATTTCTTGTTTATTAATGGTGTCAGATATTGAAGGATGGCCAAATGTTCAATCTTGTCTCACGTGCCTTGTTTATTTTATATTTGGGCTGGCCAGATCCATCCCCTTTCACCTCACGGGAAATGATGAATCTAAGGATCATGAATTAATGAAGGGGCAAGGAGAAGAGAGAATGTAGTTTAATTTGACCCCCATCGTTTTGTTTTCTCAAGTATTGCTTCAACTGTAATAACCCTTAGATCCCTTTCTCCTTCAACAACCTTGCTTGCTAACCAATTGGCCACCTTGTTCTCTGCCCTCTAGGATGGACATAAGATAACAATTTTTAGTTATCTGATTTATCCAATCAATTATTCTTTGATAAACCCGTCACTACATATGGCCTTTCTATTGAGTATATCTATGAGGAGTTTTTAATCCCCTTCGACATCGTTGGCATGAAAACCTTGGGATTTACAAGTTGTAATCCCTTCAATTAGGAATTCAACCTCACTTTGATTATTAAGGGCCCTTGAATCAATCTACTTTGGGTGGACCCTAGAGAATGTTGGGTATGTGTTATATTCTTTGCTGGGACTTGGCTTCACAAGAAGTAAAGAGGATCACTATGTATTTTAAATTAATTGGTGATCATTTGATTTATTTTGTCTTGTATGTGGATGACATGTTGATAGGAAACAAGAAGGAGATTATCCAGGATGTGAAAACTCAGTGGTCCTCTAAATTTGACATGAAGGATCTCGGTGTTTCCAATTTCATTTTGGGCATGGAAATTAAAAGAGATCGGAAAAAGAGAAAACTCTGGTTAAATCAGAGAAAATATGTCAAGAAAATATTGCAATATGCAGGAATGTAAACCGGTCAAGGTTCTTATTCATGTTGAGATAAAGTTATTTGCGAATCAGTGTCCCAAGACACAGGAAGAGGAGGACATGTCTCGTATTCCTTATGTGAGGGCAGTTGACAGTTTGATGTATGCAATGGTCTATACTAGATCGAACATTGCACATGTAGTGGGAGTTTTGAGCAGGTATATGTCAAAACCAAGGAAGGAGCATTGGACAACAGTAAAAAGGGTTTTCAGGTATTTGCGTGGCACTTCTAGCTATGGATTGTGCTACGAAGGAAGACCGGGATTGGACAGAGTGGTGGATATACATGGCTTTGTTGATGCAGACTGGGTTGGAGATCTGGATCGTAGGAGATCTACAAGTGGGTATGTGTTTAACTTGTTTGGAGGAGCAATAAGTTGGATGAGCAAAAGACAGGTTGTAGTGGCACTTTCAACTACAGAAGTTGAATACATGGCAGCCACTCATGCAAGGAAGCAATATGGTTACAAAGATTGTGTTCAGGTATTGGGTTGGTACAACAAGCTGTAAGGATAGATTGTGACAGTTAGAGTGCAATTTTTCTGGCGAAGAACCCTACTTATCATTCAAAGACAAAATATATTGATATTCAATATCACTTTGTGAGAGACATAATTGAAGAAAAGAAAGTATTGATGAAGGTGGACACTTTGAAGAATGTTGTAAATTCATTAACAAAATCTGTGAGCACTGAGAAGTTCTCTTGGTATAGAGGATCCATGGGCATTGTTGCCCTAGATTGTTGACTATGTAACCCTGTAACCCTCTGTATGCAAAGAAAACAAGAAGTGGGAGAATGTTGGGTATGTGTTATATTCTTTGCATGAATAGGGCGATTAGAGGGGGGGGTTGCAAGGGAGCGGAGCCTCTCGAGCGAGGGTTCGGGGGCAGTACCCCTGATTTTTTTTCTGCCTCGGGAAACGTGTCACATATATAGGTGGTTTTTCGACACATAGCTTTTTGCCGATGGTTTTCTATTTCTGGTTAAGGAATTAGGGTTGTTGACTAATCCGGGTCATTGAGTTAAGGTTTTGGATGCCGCTGAATCCTATATGTATATTGTATTGTAAACAATGTAACATGATGAATGAATATATAATATGTTGGTTTTCCCGGTTTGGGTTTCCAGGGGAAAGATCTTTGTGTAATGTTTGTATTTTCCATTGTATCTTTTCTGTTCTTTTACTGAAAATTTGTTTGCAGTAAATATTGTACAAGGTTAATATCTATAGAGCATTGGTGCTCCTAGGGTGCTTCATACTACTTCTCTGACATGGACATTGCTTTGCCTTAGTTTGGTATGCTTAAAATAAATAATCTGTAACAAATTTGAATGCATTCACTATAAAATATATCATAATGATACACATGAACTCGAGTTTAAAACTAATTGGTCATTACTCATTAGTTTTTACCAGGCAAGAAAGTAGCTTATACAAGGGGTCTCTTTAGTGGACATTGTGAATTCCCAGAAACATGGCATCAAGGTTCATATATAACCATTAGTTTTTTAGAGACTAATTCTAAATAAATTGGGTGCTATATACATATGTTTCATTTCTTACTTTGACGAAAGGTAATCTTTGTAATGTTAATTGAATATCAACATTTGGCATTGCAGGTGAGTTACAATATAGGTATATTGCTTACAACAATAGCCTGCATTGATTGATTTTTGAGTAAAGTTTAGGTGTCACCTTGGTTATCAAAATCTCTAAGACAACATTGACAAAACTTGTGGATATAATCAACATGTGCCCATCCCGCGAATGAGTTAAAGATACTATTTGGGAGAATGACATCTTTTATTGTGAACACAACCCTTTCATAATGAGGTCTTTATGTTGAACATGCAAGACATGTTTACTTCTTGGTTCATGAATTTGAATATTGTACCTTAGAATACCTAGAAATGGTTGGCATTCCTAACTGTAAATTGCTTTGCACATGGGGAGTAGGACCGTCATCTTTTTAGTTCATTTAGTCATTATGTTTTTATGTGCATTACTTGTTTTTTTTTTGTTGGTATTCAAAAACTGATTTTGATATTTAAATAGATAAGTGCAACATAATTCACCCCATGTTTTCTTGCATGCTAAAGAGCTATCCTTGTATTGGAAATACCCCAATTTTCCCTTTTGCAATGATTCCGGTGGACATTAATGGCTACTCACCTCTTCCACTGAATCAACACGATTCTCTATCTTGGCAATGGTTTTTTATCTACAGTTTTTTAGGTCCTTAATTTTCGACGCTATTTTGAGGCCTTAAACGATGTTTTTTTGGCCATTCAAATGTTTGAGGTGGCCATGACCTCAAGCCCACCAACAATTGTACTTCTTAGTTAGATCTTTCCAACAAGCTATTGTGCACCCCAAATGGAGATTGTATGCAAAAATTGTGCCCCTGAGAAGTTGACGTATCAATTAACTACCTCGCGACTTGCAATCTTTTGGCACTTCGTCTCCTAGACTCGGGGTTTTCAATCTTTAGGGGTTTTTTCTCTTAGGATTTAATACTTTATGTTAAAAGGTCATTTTTGGCCTCTTGTAATGTGGTCTTGCGAATGAGCATAACTGACACCTTTCTCTTCAGATATAAGCTCTCACCATTCTAGATAGTTTGTATTGCTTTATGTTTTGCAGTATTTTTCTATTTCGTTCATTAATAGAATTTGGGTTTCAATGTATCATTGGGATGTCTGCAAAATTCATGTGTATTTTTCCATTCATCGCCCAAATCCTTTGATGAATGCCAACGACAGTCAAGACACCTTGAACAAACAACGATTTTGGAGGCACGCCACCCTTCAAGATACACATTAACTTTGACATTTGTTTATTTGAAGGAAAGATAGATGCAAATGCTTTGGAGAAATGGTTAGATCTATTAGAGGGTTATTACTTTGTTAAAAAAATTTCGGACATTGAAAATACAACCTTTGTACTCCTTAAGGCCCCTTCCTCATGTCAAAGATTGGTGGGAAAGTCACTGGGAGAGACACGATGGAGATGAGTCTACAACATGTAAGTTCACCCGAAGGTCGGAGTTTCGAAGTCACGAAGTAAGACACGTGGTACACAGTAAGATCCCACGTCATCATAGCTCACATCGACGATATGTGGCGCAATCAGATGATGACAAGTGTCAAGGTCCAATTGACATTTTAGGTATGCGTAAGTCACAAATCTAGGTGACACGTGGTAGCCACTTAGCTAGTGCCACATCAACAATGACGTCAGCAAGCCACATCACTCCGGGAGTATTCCCTTTGGGGATATCTAGTTCCTCCTAAGAACAACTACCCAAAGCGTCGAAGGGCGAAGTCACGAACCAACGCTGGTCGTAGATCTAAGATCCTCCAGGATGAATCATGACCGTTAGATAAAGTGTAGTGGAAAGATAGAGTAAGCACGAATCACAAAGTAATGCTAATCGTTGATCTACTTTGGGAGCATTCTTGACCATTAGATTAAGCGCATTGGAAGGATAGTGTAAGGTGTACTAAACAACTAACAACAAGCGATCACCACAACTTTATGAATTATTCGGTAGGTAAACACTTCGAAGGGATTGAACTACGCCAGAGTTCTAGTAACCTGGAGTCCCGGAGAGGCGAAGCTCCAAAGTAAGATCTGACCGTCTAACGAGAAGGAAGATTCACGGTCGAGATCCTAAAAAGCGCACAATGAGAAGGCCATTAATAAAACGTCTTGTTGAGGTTGCACAAACCATCCATTCAACCAAAAATTAAGACAGAACCATCAGATCTACGAGTAAATAGATAATACGTACTTTGGTGAAATTTGGTCCGAAAGAGTTGGAAGACTACAAAGGTCAGAGTCTCGAAACGTCGAAGTTTCGAAATGAATGAGAACCGTTCATCGTGCAAATAAAACACGATCATCCGATATAATATACACACTTCGGTGAAATGCACTCCAGAAGGTTGAATGATTGCAAAGGTTGAAAGTCTTGAAGGACGAAGTTACGAAGTAATGACAGTCGTCCATCTCAATGTGCAATTAATACGTGACCATTGAGCTTGATAAGTGATTAAGCACTCATTTTTCTAAGCACCTGTGGAATAGAGGTCCCGAAGAGTTTCTGTGCGAAATTTAACACACAAAATGAGAAATTTATCTCGGTCAAGAAGGAACGTTAAACCAGACAGTATCTGGACGTTGTCATGATTTATCTTAAGTCACTCAATACATCCTATGCGTTAGAGAGCTAATAAAAAATATTAGATCTCATCCACAAAAATTGAGAATGAAATAAAGAGGCATGGGATCGAGTTAAAAACAAAATCAATCCATATCTGTGATCGATTTATGAAAAACACTCTCGTTAAATTAAAATCCTTCACGATAATGTTTGAATAATAATAGATATTATTATTAATTTAAAATGAAGAGGTGCGATGGTCCAAAAAAAGGGGCACAATGCTTCATAGCTCACACCAGTTGGAAGATTTTATAAACGAGAAAGAATGGTGAGAAGAAAGTGTCTCTGCAATCAAGATCAGAAGATCAAAACATAAGTAGAGTCCAAGAAGAAGAACCAATGATACTTATGCAGTGAGGGTGGAAGGGAGGAGCACAAATGGATTCATATCCTTTACTAAGTGTGTGTAATTTAAGGGAGTTGGTGCTTCCTGGGGTTGGTGCCCTAAAGACAAGGGAGTTGGTGCTTCCTAGGGTTGGTGCCCTGAAGAAGGGGATTTGTGTCTCCTAGAGTTGGTGCTCTAAAAATGATTGGTGTCCTTCACTATTTCTTTATAAAACCTTGTAATTTCTGTTAATTATATATTTATAATTGATTTTAAATACAAGTCCATTGTTGATCTGTTGTGGTAAATAATAAAATATCAAATTAAATGTTAATTGTTGAAAAAGGGAAATACTGATTCACCCCCTCCCCCTCTTTCAGTATTTCCATCAATCGGTATCAGAACGAGTGCCTTCAACACAGTCTAACAACTAGAAGGTAGATCTTGAAGATGGATCAGCAAGAGGGAATGTATAACAACAAAGCACCATTGTTTAATGGAGGTGGCTATGCTCTATGGAAAATAAGAATGAAAAGCTTTGTGTTGGCTCTTGGTTTTGATATCTGGCAATCTGTTGTAAATAAGAATGAAAAGCTTTGTGTTGGCTCTTGGTTTTGATATCTGACAATCTGTTGTAGATGGTTACACTACACCAACTACTCCACCCATAGATGTTGCAGGAAATAAAATCTGCAATGACAACTCAAGAGCAGTTAATGCAATTCTAGGAGGGTTGACAAATTCTATATGTGTGAAGGTTATGCATTGTAAGTCAACCAAAGAAATCTGAGACAAATTGGAGGTTGTATATGAAGGAGATAGCAAAGTTAGGGAAGCCAAACTACAGGCCTATAGAACTCAGTTTGAAAATCTGAAAATGAAAGAAGAAGAAAACATTGTTGAATACTTTCATAGGGTAGATGAAGTGGTTTATTAAATTAGAGCAGCAGGAGAAGAACTTACAAATAAACCTATTGTGCAAAAGATCATAAGGTCATTACCTATGAGATATGATGTCAATATTTCTACAATTGAAGATAGGCCAGAACTTGACAAACTCATAGTTGATCAACTTCGTGGAATGTTTACAGCATATGAGATGAGAACATGGAACTAAAAAGCATCAAAAGATGAAACAACCTTTAAGGCATCTAAAAAAAATAAGAAACAAGAACATATGTCTCATGAAGATCAGTTAGACATATCAGATATAGAAGATGCCAATTTTATAAAGAAACTCTAAAAATGACTTGGAAAATATAAAGGAAAGTTACCTTTCAAATGTTTCAACTATGATAGAATTGAACACTTTACTAACAAATTTCCCTATCCCAAGTAGGAGGTGTTAGCGTCAGAAGTCACTCCTGGATTGCTTGCAGGAGCAGAGCCCAACGCCCATCAGTTTTATGTCATGATTTGTTTAATGGGGTGATCAGATGGGTGAAAACTCAAGAAAATATAGCTTTAACTCAGGAAACTGGGCCTGGTATGTAGAAAGCAAGGGAGTTCTTGATCCAACTTCTGTCAGTAAATGATTAAAGGGTGGTAGAAGGAAGACTTGTGAGGAGGGCGAGAAAGACTGCCTCGGGCAACAGGCCTTCGGAAGCTTGAGGACGAAAAACTCGGAAGCCAAGATCCCCTTGGTCCAGAGCTTCAAGGAGCTGATGGGTGACTCCACTAAATCCTTCAATTCCAAGTCGTTTCAGCGCTGAGAACATCACAAGAACTGATTAGAAACAATGTGACTATTACAGTGATCCAACCTACATCATCCTATAACAGTCACAGCTCGACTGGATCCTCCAATTCCGAGTTGTTCTAACATAGTAAACAAGGAGATGGAAGGGAAGCTGACATCCATAAAGCAAGAAATATCAAATGCCTTACACATTAACCAGAGCGACCAACGCTTCATCAAAACCTTACAATCGAGAGCTTTGTTCAACCATCGATCCTTCCCAAAATACAAAAACTGAGCCTATATATTTAGGAAAATTCCCCTCACAGAGGCATGTCCAGTCACCCAAAGCTTGGTGTCCCTTCAGTCAAACTCATACTGACATCTTTCTTTAAGCGCCACCTTAACTACGCATGGCTCTTGTGAGGAGGGTAGCTGAGCCATTAAGTGTTGGTCTAGCGTGCGCAGACTTCTCTGTTGAGTCGAGGACTTTGGCGTAGTTTCTTTGAGAAAATCGATACACAGGACCTCTTCGGGCAGACGACTTGCCAGACCCTCCATCCCCTCACTTAATGAATGAAAGGAGGTTTCATCCACCCGTTCCTGCCTTCATTTACTCCAAGCGGAAACCAGGAGCGGAATCGTATTCGATGGCACCTGTAAATCGCGATAATCCCTTCGGCGACTAGACTTGACACCTTTGGCCCCTTTCCGCACAACTCCTTTCTTTCTTGGTGGACACGGGTTGTGACCCTGTGCTATTATTCCCATAAGCGCTTTCGGCATTCGCGAATAGGAAGGAGCTAATCCTTTCTTATCATAGTCGTGATGGGCGAAACGTCGAAACGGCTCAATAGGGCACCACCCGTTCTTGAAATTTGACGGTCCTCAACTCACCCAACGTTGCTATGGGCTCCAGGTCCTGGATGCTCTCGCTACTTCGTGCATCGGGGATACGATGATGCCGTACTTTGCTCCTTGAACTTGCGATGGGCGAATCGGCGAGGAGCTCAATCGCGCGCCAGGTGTCTGCTTCAGACGGATGGCTGAGACTGCCCCTTGATACTGTGGGCCTGACCCTGGGCGCTTTCAGCGCTTCGGGGTTCGGGGTTTCATGATACAAAGTGACATGAAACTTTTACCCTTCGAACTTGCGATTGTCGAAAACCGACACGGCTAGATCTTGCGCCACGCGTCCTTAGGATGAATGGACGAGGGGGCATTCGATATTTAAAAGGGAGTCGCCCTCATTTACAGGCTCGCTTGAAGTGACTTAGTGCTAGGACCATGGGCTCGGATTCTTAGGCGCTTTCGACATTTCGTCGATCGACGATCTCAGCTGCAACGAATGAGAGGCTCCTTGTTTCCCAAAACTCTGATTCTCGATACATCGACTGGAAGCCACCTGTCCCAATTGGATCGGACGACCCAGATTTGTCTTGAATTATTGGAGCTATCTCTTGGATTAACCCCGGGGCAACTTGGAAGCCGCGAAATCCCGATGACTGTTGATCAGCTTTATAGGTGGATCTCGGTGGCCGTCAGCAAAACTTCGTCCATTCGCTCGAATTGTAACTGAAAAGGGGGTCCTCCGTGCTGTGCTTGGGCGCTTCCCGGGAAATCCTGCAGACCTGTGTACCTTTGTGCCCCGATACCAAAATTGTTGCTAACATTAGGCTCCATGGGGGATAGAGTCGTCCCCGCGATGCTCTAAGGACTCATTTTGCAGTTCCAGTGCCTTGCTGTTGGGCTATGGAGTCATTATTAAGCCGAAAAATAATAAACGAAAACGAACAAAGAAACAAAAAGGACAATATTTACAAACAAAGGAGCCATCTGAGACTCAAACAAAACATTTCTTCAGAAAATGCCCATTCACTGGGTTGCTGAAAACTTCTTCATCTTCCAAACCTCGCAACCCGTACGTGTTATTTGAGAAAGTCTCGGAGATTTTGAAAGGCCCGATCCACAGGGCTTCAAATTTGTTGTGTTTGCCCTTATCTTTCTTAGGAGCATCCCATTTTAGCACCAGGTCTCCTATCTGGAACCGCTCCTTCTTGACCTTCTTATCGAAAACCTGCTTGATCTTTTGCTGATGGTCCTAAATTTTGTCCACTGTCTGCTCCCTAGCCTGCTGGACCTCCACTAGCTGATTAATCCTTCTGATCATGTCATCAGGCTCCTCCTGATGGTCCTGGAGAAATTTTGCTACAGGAATGGCTAAATGAGAAGGGAAAACAACCTCCGCTCCATAGACTAATTGGAAAGGAGAGACGTCGATAGATCTCTTTGTGGTCACTCGGTCGGCCCATAGAGCAAATTTTAATCTGGAATGCCAGGCCTTTTTGTTGTCTTCCAACAACCTTTTGATGATCCTTATCAGGCTTTTGTTGGAGGATCCTGCTAAACCGTTTCCCTGTGGATAATATGGGGTGGAGTGAATTAGTTTGATCCCGAACTGTTCACAGAACTTGGTTAATGGCTCAGACCCGAAAGCGGCTGCATTATCAGTGACAATCTTATTTGGGCAGCCGAACCTTGTGATGAGGTCCTCCAAGAATCCAATGATTACCTTATGGGAAGCACTCCTGGTGGGGATAGCTTCAATCCACTTGGTAAAGAAAT
>SNQJ01S0145525.1:19292-31269 GCA_010110895.2 Picea sitchensis | reverse complement strand
TTCACTCGTCTCCTTGACATGATCTCTAGATGAAAATCCTTCTCCACCTATCCAAGATCTTGAATTATCGTCCTTAGTGATTCAACCTTTTCGAAAGCAAATCCTATACTCTCAAGAATCTCAATTGTCTTCCTCCTTCACCCTATCCTTGTTTTTATAATCATGAGTTACAATCTATTTCTAATCTCACTTTGAGATTTAGATTGCATGCTAAGTACTTTTAGCACTTTCTTCAAATAACTCAATTAACTAATTACATAATTAATTAATAAAAACAATTTACTTTAATAATTCCTTTAATTAAAGTAAATTCAAGAGTAGAACGATTTGGATGATTTCCATATGTCTAGACACATAGACCAATGTGGAAATACGTGTCCGATGCTACAACAAGCATCAACACTCTCTCTTAGTGAGGAAGGTATTCTGCACCATTCCAAGTATGTCTTTGGAGAACACAAACCTCCCTCTCTCTAAGGGCTTGGTCAGAATATCTGCAACTTGCTCATCTGTGGAAATATACTGAAGCTTCACTGCTCCCTTTTGGATCCTATCTCGAATGAAGTAATATCTGATCTCAATATGCTTGGACCTGTGATGGAATACTGAATTCTTAGAGAGTTTGATACAACTCTAATTATCATAGTATATCATTGTAGGCTCCAACTTCCGATCAAATAAACCTGTAAGCAATTTGCGAAGCCAAATGGCTTCACATCTAGCCATACTCGCTTCCATATACTCTGCCTCTATTGAACTTTGTGCTACATAAGTCTACTTCCTGCTAAACCAAGTAATCACTGCTGATCGCACGTTGAAGCAACACCTCGAGGTGCTCTTTCTGTCCACTGTACTTCCTGCGGAATCTGAGTCTATATATCCCTACAACGTCATTCCATCTTCTCCAAGATATCTCAATCCATACTCCATTGTACCTCTCAAGTACCTGAGTACATGTTTCACTACGATTCAATGCACGTGCCTTGAATCCACCATGAATTGACTCAGGGTGTTCACAACAAAACAAATATCTGGCTTGGTGTTGACCAAATACATCAAGGACCCTATCAAGTGCATGTATATCTTGGGATCCACCAACTCTAAATTTGAAGTGTCAATCTTCTTCAGATTGGTAATCATTGGCGTAGCCATCGAATTACAGTTCTCCATCTTGAATCTCCTCAAGATCTGAATTGCATACTTCCCTTGTCCAAGAAAGATCTCTCCTGATACATGCCATACCTCTAATCCCAAGAAATAATGCATCAAACCAATGTCCTTTATCTCAAATTCGCTAGCTAAATCTTCTTTGCACCTTGCAATAAGCCCCTCTGCACCCGTGAGAAACAAGTCATCAATGTACAAAACCAATATGAGAGGATCCTCTCCAACAAGTATGAAGTACAAGTTAGGATTTTCCTCACTCTTGGAAAAACCCATACTTTGCAAATATTCGTCAATCCTGGAATACCACACCCTAGGTGCCTCCCTCCCATGTACCTCAAATCCCCGAGGTTGCTCTATGTATACTTCCTCCTCAATTATCTCGTTGAGGAATGTTGTTTTCACATCCATCTGATGTATCCTCCACCTCATAACTAAAGCAATAGAAATAACAACTCGAATAGAAGCATACCTGGCGACTGGAACAAATGTCTCCTCACAGTCCACTCCCTCTTTCTGGGAGAACCCTCTCACCACAAACCTTGCCTTGAACTTCTCTATGCTACCATCTGCATCGTGCTTGATCTTGTAGAGCCACCTGAAACTCGCAGTTGACTTCCCCTCTGGTCTCGACACTATGTCCCAAACATCATTCCTCATAATAGAGGTGTACTGCTCTACCATGACATCCCGCAATACCTGTTGATCTGTTGCTTCCTCAAAACTGGAAGGCTCAACATCATTGATGTTACTCATAAGCGCCATACAGTTTGGAAACTTTGGAAGCTTGCGCTCTCTGAGAACACTCCTCGGAGCCTCACCAACATCCCTCAATGTTTGCAATAGCCACCTGGGTCTCCTGACATGACTAGAAGGGGCTAACTCCTCCTCCCCACCTGAAGTCATAATTGCTGACTTCTGCTCATCCTTCAGAGCCTTCTGCTCCTCGTCCTTTGTCACTGCTGATGACTCATGAGTACTCCTAGATGCCAACTTCTTCTCGAACTTAACGTCTCTGCTCACAACTATCTTCCGTTGTGCTGGAATGAAGATTTTGTAAGCCTTTGAGGTCTCGCTATACCCTACAAATATACCCTTCAGTCCCGAAGGCTCCAACTTCGTCCTATTCTCCACATACACATGGATGTAAATTGGACAACCAAAGATCCTCAATTGTCCTATCACTGGCTTCACCCTTGAGAATGCCTTCTCTGGAGTCTTTTCCCCCAATGTCTTGTGAGGACTCTTATTATGCACATACACTGTTGTATTACATGCCTCTGCCCATAGAAACATAGGAAACTCCTTGTCATGTATCATAGCCTTGGAAGAACTGACGATGGACCAATTCTTTCTCTCTGCAACCCCATTTTGCTGAGGGTTGTATGAGACTGTTAGCTCCCTCTTGATCCCCGCCTCCTTACATAAATTCTTGAAGTCATTGGAGGTGTACTCTCCCCCATTAACCGACCTCAAGACCTTGATCTTCTTACCTGTTTGGTTCTCTACTCGAGCCCTTAACTCTTTAAACTGTCTAAAGACCTCATCCTTAGCCTTCATAAAGAAGATCCAGGTTTTCCCGGAGAAATCATCAATAAACGTCACATAGTATGATGATCCCTGTAATGATGCTACTGACATCGTGTTGAAATATTGTAACTATGGTCGGTCTTCATGTATTTAATGATAAAAACCTAAAGAAAAACATTATTGAGTCATGTATTTCTCCCGAAATTATAAGCGAGATATTTGAATTTGTAAAAACCAAAGTTTTACCCCCAAACAACTCAAGTCGGCTCAATAATAGCCAATTTGACCTAGTCAAGTCGGCCCAGTAAAAGTGGAAATTAGTTGGCCAATTTTGGTATATATAGAGGCAGTCCCCCTCTCTCTTGGACACACAACTCGATCTCTCTTGTGTAGTTTGCATAACCATAAGCAACAGTTGCAAGTGATGCAAAAGTAAAGTCTGAATAAGGGTTTGGGGTGTCTATCTTGAGCAGTTTTGGTTTCACTATGATGCGCCTTATCTGTCTTATGTAGGACGAAAGTTTGGTGGGTTTGTTTGGTGCAGTCTTTTTCTGAAGGCTTGCTGGATCATAGCTACACGGTTCTACTTGTATTTCTTGTTGAACAAAATAATTTATCTATTGAAAAGGTTGCTAGGTTTTCCCCCCATTGTGGGTTTTCCCAGGGTAAACAATTGTGTCTTGTCTACTACTTGTGATCTCTTGTATAGTTGAATTTTTGAAGTGTAATTGCTCAATGATATACTGGAATAACTAAAAGAAGAACAACACCATTAGAAGTAATTATCATAATTCAGAAAATATTGTGCTTAATCTATTGCACTGTAAAAATCAACATGGGATCAGAGCTTAGGTAAAGGAAGAAGGATTCCGAGATCACTATCAAGCAAGACCTAATTACAGAAAAACCCTATCTCTATATTCTTGGCGATCTACAACAATGGCCTCCTTAATGAAATCATAGAACAAGTTAGAAGGAGCCTCTAACTTTAGAGCATGGAAGACAAGGATTGATCTTATTCTTGCCAAGAATAAAGTATTGGATATCGTGAAAGGCAAAGTCATAGAACCACAGTTTGAAGAAGGAAGAGAGAAGGAACCTTAGAATGTTGCAGAAATAGAGAAGTTCAAAGATAATGATATCAATACCATGAGTATCATTGTGGACTCCATCAGAGATCACTTGATACCCTACATATCCAATCTTGACTCATCCAAAAAGATGTATGATGCCCTAACAAACCTTTTTACAGTAAAAAATGTTGGTCAAGTGATGAGTATGAAGAATGAGCTTCGTGACACCAAGATGACGAAGGATGATACTGTAATCTCATACTTTGTGGGGATCTCTCAGATAAGAGATCAACTACAAGCCGTTGAAGAAGTTGTTCCAGAAAAATAGCTCGTGAATATTGCACTTAATGGTATTCCAAAATCATGGGATGCATTTGTTGCAAGCATGAATACAAGGAAGGAGTTCCCCACGTTTGAACAAATTTGGACCTATTGTGCGTAAGAAGAGACAAGGATCAACTCAAAGGGAAAATCACAAAAGGAAGAGGATGCTCAAGCCTATGCAACAAAGTTCAAGAAACATGGAGGTAAGAGACGTTTTGGTTCAGGAAAGGAATCTAAACATAAAAGAGATATGTCAAAAGTACAATGTTTTGGCTGCCATGAATATGGCCACTACAAAAACCACTGTCTTAAACTAGCAAAGAAGAGAAAGGGAAAACACCATGTGTCCACTGTCAATGATGAAGAACCTTCAAAGAAAGCCAACCATGAAGAAACTAATTTCTTCTACTACTAAGCTCTTATAGGATCTCTTGAAGACAACATGTGGCTAATTGATAGTGGAGCTTCAAGACACATGACAGGTGATCATGTAAATCTCTCAAGCATGAAGGAAAAAGGAACATCTCATAACGTGGAACTTGGAGACAAGACTCTTATGGAGTCAAGGGCATTGGAAAAGCTTCTATCAAAATGGAATTAGGTAACGATGTTCATCTTAGCAATGTTTTATATGTTCCTGGTTTGAAAAAGAATTTGGTATCTATTTCTTGTCTAGAAGACAAATGAGATAGAATAACCTTTGTATATGGAAAAGTTCTTGTATGGTCTAAAGATTAAAAAGTAGAAGATGCTAGAGTCATTGGAATTCGTGAAGGAAGATTGTATAAACTCCTAGGTTAGAATGCTCAAGCTCTTGTACATGATGAACTAAATCCTAGCAAGTTATGGCATAGAAGGTATGCTCACCTTCATTATCAAGCATTGCCATCTCTGAACCAAATGGTTGAAGGTGTTCCACAACTACAACGAGTACATGAAGGTGTTTGCAGAGGATGTGCACTTGAGAAGAATATTAAGAAGCCATTCCCAAGTAGTGAGAATAGATCCAAGGAGATCTTGAACCTGTTACATTCGGATGTATGTGGTCCTATGCCAGTAAAGTCTCTCGGAGCCTCTCTCTATTATGTGACATTCATTGATGACTTCTCACGAAAAATTGGATGTACCTGTTGAAGATGAAAGATGAAGTATTTGACAAGTTTCAAGAATTCAAAGCAGAAGTTGAAAACTTGACAGGTAAGAAGATCAAGACTCTAAGGTTTGACAATGGAGGAGAATACACCTCCAAAGAGCTTGTTGCCTTTTGTAGAGCAGCCAACATTAAGAGGGAGTTGATTGTCCCACATAATCCTCAACATAATGGTGTGGCAGAAAGAAAGAACAGATCTATTAAAGAATATGTTAAGGCAATGATGAATGACCATAATCTATCCATTTTCTTATGGGGAGAAGAAACTATGACAGTCGTATACATTCAGAATAGAAGTCCTCATCGTATATTGAAGAACATGACTCCAGAAGAAGCCTTCTCTGGAAAGAAGCCAAGTGTTGAAAACTTGAGGATCTTTGGGTGTCTTGTCTATATTCATGTTCCTAAGGACAAAAGAAAAAAATTGGAGCCTTCAGGGAAGAAGGGCATATTCGTTGGATATATTGAGACATCAAAAGATTACATAATCTATGTTCCGGGTCAATAGAAGGTTGAAATCAATAGGGATGTAAATTTTGATGAAAATATTGCTTTCTAGAAATCTATAGAAGATTCCATGGATTCCAATGATGAAGAGGAACATGAAGTTCCCAAGGAAGATAGCATGTGTTCTCCAGAGAAACCCAATGAAGAACCATAACGACCACTTGAACCCGTGGAACTAGTTATTGTACCAGAAAGCAAAAAGATACTAGCATGGCTCGAATCCACCCTACAATAAGCTGAAAAACATAAAGCTCCTAGCGATACTTTCAAGGAAAGCAAGAGACCCAAAATGTTCTCTAGTTATGCGACACTTATGCAAAGTCTCATAGACACAAAACCTTCCACTTTCAAGGAAGCAATCAAGCAGAAATAATGGAAGGAAGCTATGATGGAAGAATATCAATCCATCACGAAAAATGATGTATGGGAAGTTGTGCCTAGCCCTGAAGGAAAGTCTATAGTAACTTCAAAGTGGGTTTACAAGATAAAACATGCAATGGATGGAAGCATTGATAAATACAAGGCAAGGTTCGTGGCTAGAGGATTCTCCTAGAAATAAGGAGAAGATTATGATGAGACATTTTCTCCAGTTGCCAGATACACCTCTATCAAGTCCATCATATCTCTTGCAACATCCATGGGTTGGAGTCTACATCAGATGGATGTGAACATTGCCTTCCTCAATGGAGTTATTGAAGAATAAGTATATATAGAGCAACCTCAAGGCTTTGAGGTGCACTAGAGAGAAACCCATGTATGCAGATTGAAGAAGGCATTGTGTGGACTCAAGCAAGCTCCAAGAGATTGGTATGCACAAATTGACAGTTATTTGACGAGACTTGGATTCTCCAAGAGCTATGCCGATCCAAACCTTTATTACAAGGTTGTAAAGGGTGCACCTGTGATTCTATTTTTATATGTTGATGATCTGTTTCTGACATGTACAAAGCCTCTCATTATTTAGTGTAAGGAGTTAGCTTCTAAATTTGACATGAAGGATCTTGGTCTCATGCATTACTATTTGGGACTTGAAGTATATCAGAAGCTCGGTGAGATCTTCCTAGGTCAAGGGAAGAATATTATGAATATTTTTCAGAAGTTTGGGATGATGGATAGCAAATCCATGCCAACTCCCATAGTGACGAATTTGAAGAAGTTGAGAGACTCATATTCTAATCTGGTAGATCCATTCATGTACCGACAATTGATTGGCTCGTTGATGTATTTAGTTAATACCAATCCAGATATTTTCTTTGCCATGAACACCTTGAACTAGTTCCAGGTGGAGTCCAGACATGAGCATTAGATTGTTGCAAATCACATTTTGAGATATCTACATGGGACATTGAATTATGGTTTGAGATATGTCTCAAACAATTATGTACAACTGCAGGGATATACAGATTCTGATTGGGTAGGGAGTGCATATGACAAGAAAAGTACTTCTGGCATGTGTTTCATTTTGGGCTATGTTATGCTATCTTGGGTTAGTAGGAAACATAAGTTTGTCACACTCAACACTACATAGGCAGAGTATATTGCAGCTTGTGATGCTTGTATGAAAGTAGTGTGGTTCCGTAAGTTGGTTTCTACACTATTTGATCAGATGTTGGATTCGACCGTGATACATTGTGATAATCAAAGTTATGTGAGACTTCCAGAGAGCCCTATGTTCCATGACAGTTCGAAGCATATTGAGATCAAGTATTACTACATTAGAGATAAAGTCCAAAAGGGAAAAGTGAAGCTCCAATATATCTCCACCAACAAGCATATATTAGATATTCTGACGAAGCCGCTGTCCAAGGGAAAGTTTGCATACTTCAGGGACAAGTTGGGGCTTGTGGAGATTACTCCCTTGGTTGAGAGGGAGGAGAAGACTTCCTTGGTTGAGAGGGAGTGATGATATTTTGGCATCATGGATAGTCATTGCGCTGCTGGATGGACATTCTCTTTGAGAGTGGTCCAGGTTGACAAATTGCTGACATATCATGGACGAACATTTTCTGCGGAAAATGGTTTAGGACGAATATTCTCCCGACGCACATGTAGTGGCTGGATCAGGTTGAATAGTCCGCCCCCTAAGGCATGGCGTCCAGATTAGGGGGTTGATGCAGGACAAACATTTTCTAGGAACATATGGTTAGAGATTGATCTCTATAGCGCATATGGTGACCTGATTAAAAAATGGTCCGAGACAGACATTCCTGTAGGAATGGTCTCAGTATTCCATGGCATGGACTTCATCATCTGGGGGACACTTTTTTTTCTCTATGGCACATATGGTGACCCGATTAGAGAATTCACTCCATGGAACATATGATGACAGAATTAGAGAAAAAAGGTCCAGGATTGACATTCTTCTTACATATGGATAGACCAGTATAAGGGAGAATGGTCCATGTAGTCACAGATCACTCTGTTGAGTGAGTGACAATTGCGGGACACTCTGTTCAGTGCAAAAGTTTTGGTACATGACTTATTCAACATCATGTTGGATTACTCAGATGGAGTATGGCCCAGATGATGTGCAACTTGCCGGATTACTCAGATGGACTATGGCCCAGATGATGTGCAACTTGCCGGATTACTCAGATGGTGTATAGCGTAGAGAGTTGGATTACTCAGTTGGAGTATGGATCTGATAGTTGACGCTGCTGATATTGATGATGCGGATGATGCAGATATTGATGATGATTTGATACAACCTTTTCATAGATAAAGTCTGTCAACTTGAATACATTTAGATGGTTTTTCATGAATACCTCCCTAGTTAAGAGGGAGTGTTGAAATATTGTAAATGTGGTCGGTCTTCATGTATTTAATAGTAAATAAAAACATTATTGAGTCATGTATTTCCCCCAAAATTATAAGCGGGAAATTTGAATTTGTAAAAACCAAAGTTTTACTCCCAAACAACTCAAGTTGGCTTAGTGATAGCTAGTTTGACCTAGTCAAGTTGGCCTGGTAAAAGTGGAAATCGGTTGGCCAATTTTGGTATATATAGAGGCAGTCTTCCTCTCTCTTGGACACACAACTCGACCTCTCTTATGCAGTTCGCATAACCAGAAGAAACAATTGGAGGTGACGCATAAGTAAAGTTTGGATAAGGGTTTGGGGTGTCTATCTTGAGCAGTTTTGGTTTCACTGTGATGTGCCTTATCTTTCTTGTGTAGGGCGAAGGTTTGGTGGGTATTTTTGGTGCAGTCTTGTTCTGAAGATTGGTTGGATCATAGTTACAAGGTTCTACTTGTATTTCTTGTTGAATAAAAGAATTTATCTATTGAAAAGGTTGCTAGGTTTTTCCCGCATTGTGGGTTTTCCTAGGGAAAACTGTCGTGTCTTGTCTACTGCTTGTGATCTCTTGTATAGTTGAATTTATGAAGTGTAATTTATTAATGATATACTGAAATAACTAAAAGAAGAACACCATCATTAGAAGTAATTATCATAATTCAAAAAATATTGTGCTTAATCTATTGCACTGTAAAAATCAACACATCGACCCACTGGCATATGAGTGAATCATATCCAAAATACCTTTGGACCTACTCGCATTGCTAGGAAAAGAAACCTTGACATTCTTTCCAAGTGCACACCCTCTTGACACTCCCTTCTACTCAATCCTAAACTTTGGAAGACCTGTAACAATCCTCCTCAGAATCGACAATGCCCTGTAGTGTAGGGGTCCCAACCTCTTGTGCCACAACTCACATAGGATGTCACTATTGTGTACCAAGACTTGAACATGCTTTCCCTGCAACTTGTATAAAGTGCTTTCTCTAACCCCAACGACCACTGTATTGTCCAGTTTAGCCTTCTTAGGAGGTATGAATACCCACCCTCTCTGAAAATTAACAACAAAATCCCTGTCCTCCACAGCTAAGTCTAAAAGAAAATTCTTCTTCAAACCTGTTATGTAAAGCACACCATGGGCTTCCAACGAACCCCTTGACTCGAGCTGGAACATAACTGTTCCTTCTCCCTTCACTGCATACCTGACATCATCGCCAAGTTGTACATGAAGATCCACATCACTCTCTGTCAGAGTGTTGAATAGCTCCTTTGATTTTGTCATATGACGAGATGCACCACTGTCCAATAATGAGGCACTCCTTTCGGATGTGCTAGTAGAAAGACAAGAAAAAATTGAGTAATACTTTTCAAACTTTGTTGCAAAATCATCAAGCTGCATCTCTACTAATGTTGTTGTCTGAGTCTTTCTATTACCCTTCTTCTTCTTCTTCGAACATTGAGATGCATAATTTCCATTCTTATGAGATGAGAAACAATTGATTTTACTCAATTCCTTCTTCTTCTATGGATGTGATGATCCTCCATCACTATTACTCTTCTTGCTAGAACCTTTTCCTTTACTCTTCCTTGTCTTACTGACAAGATCCAAGTTCTCTTCACTACCTCCCTTCTTGCTACTCTTCGACTCCTCCTGAGTCTCTTCTTGGATGCAATCATCCCAAAGTCTTTGCCAATCTGGGATATTTTCCCGAGCGCAAACTCGTTTGACGAATGGTTCCCATGATTTGGGAAGACCATTCAGTGCCACATTCACGAGCTCCATGTCCTTCGTTTTCTCCCCTATGGCTGCAAGCTGATTATGCACCCGTGTGATCCTCATGAGATAGCTAGTAACATTACCATATCTAGACATATGCTCCCATCTAAGTTTATTCCTTAAGACCATCTTCCTATTCATGTTCATGCTCTGGAATAAATTTACCAAGGAATCAAACATCTATTTGGTCGTCTTCTTCTCATTTAGGTGAGGGATTAGATGATCCTTCATGGAGTCCAGGAGGACCCTCTTTGATTTGATCTCCTTCTTGTTGTGAGAATCTAAGGCCGCTAGATTCGTCGGTGGAGTAATTTCTTTATCCACTAACTCCCAAAAGTCATACTCCTTCAATGCCAAAGTTTCCCTAGGTTTCCAAGATAGAAATTTGGATGCTCCATCCAATATATCATCAACTCTCAATGGTGTTGTTTCCATCCCTAAGACTGGATAAACTGCCTTAGAAATAACCTGCTGCTGAAAACTGCCCATGTACCGACCTGTACAGATATGTAGATGACTGTCACCACTGCAACACATGTATGTATGCGACTGTCACCATTGTAACCATGTACGTGACTATTACTACTACAACCCACGTGTACATGATTGTGCTCAAAGAAACTCACGTATGTACGCGACTGTGCTTTCTGTGACCTGCGTACACCTCATTAAACCTGCAAAAACTTAGTTTTGCTTCAGTATGACTGTTTCCCTGGAATCCATCTTTTGATTTCCCCCTGTTTGTTATGAATCTACGGATCTGAGATTTGGATTCCCTTCAACGCACCTGCTCTAATACCATGTTGAAATTTCTCCTACTCAACACCCAACAATTAGCTCAAAACAAAATCACTTTATCTACTAAAAGCATAACTGAGTAATCATCTAAATATGTAGCAGAAGCATAAACAAGGAAACCAAATCAAGCACATAAGAACACCAAAATGTTTGGGTAAATACCTATGGAAAAACCCCGGAGGGAAAAACAATGTTGAAAATGATTTTATTATGCTAAAACCAGGGCTCCCATAATAGGGATAATGGCCCACTATGAGAAATACAACTGCAGAAAATCCTGACAAAATTTGATCTGCTGTATGGACCAAAACTACATGCTTTTCGAGGTGTACACAACTTTGCTTCAACAAAACCACGTATATACACGACTGTCTCCTCTGAGACTTGCGTACACGTACAAAAATACTATATGGAAGGCTCCGTACGATGCGACACTTCCTATGGATTTCTCTGACTGAAATCCACCTGTGTTGACTCTGTTATCTTTTCTCCTTGACTTATTCTCTGGATGAAAGTCCTCCACCTATCGAAGATCTTGAATCATCTTCCTTCATGATTCAACCTTTTCGAAAGTAAATCCTCTACTCTCAAGAATCTCAAGTATCAAGTGTCAAGTGTCTTCTTCGTTCACCTTAGCCTTGCTTTTATAATCATGAGTTACAATCTATTTCTAATCTCACTTTGAGATTTAGTTTGCATGAGAAGATTGTGTGCTAAGTACTTTTAGCACTTTCCTCAAATAACTCAATTAACTAATTACATAATTAATTAATAAAAACAATTTACTTTGATAATTTCTTTAATTAAAGTAAATTCAAGAGTATAAGGCTTTGGACGATTTCCACACGTCTAGACACA